>PVJS01024002.1:0-29052 GCA_004027185.1 Glis glis
TCTCTCTCTCTCACTACCTAGTGAGGCCCTCCACAACTTCGTGAGACCCGGTTTCAAAAATAAAGCATAAAAAAAATAGGGCCGGGGGTGTAGCGCGGAGGTAGAACGCACCTGGGTTCAATCCCCGGTACCTCAAAAAAAAAAAAAGAAAGAAAAAAAGAAAGCTGTCCCCAAGGCAGCAAGGTTCAGAGGCGGGGCATGGCTGGAGGTGGGCCACTGGCGTCGTGGTCTTGGGGACTATCTATGCCCACAGCCCCCTCTTCTCTTTCTCTCCCTCTCTGCTTTAGGCTGTCATGATGTGAGAGCTGGGTCCCTCCGCCACATGCCTGGCCATCACCGCCACCATCACTGCCATGGTTTATGCCTTCGAGCCAGCCCTAGACTGGACTGAAATCTCTGAAATCCAAGTACCAATACATCTTTCCTCCTCTAAGTTGTGGTTCTCAGGTATTTTGGTCACAGCAACGGGAAAGCTCACTAAAACAGCCAGTAACTGACTACTCCATAGAGGAATGCAGGCAGCGACTCAGGCTTCTGCCGCTCAAGGCTCCCGATTTCCTCCCGAGTCACCCAAGGAGTCCAGACCCTCTCCACCCTGTGACCCTCGACCCTCGGGTGGTTCCTGGCTGGAGTGCTGTCCTTTCCAAGCTCGGTGCTTCCTTTACTCCACTGGGCAGCGTCTGGTCTGGGCCCCAGGCCAGGCCCAAGGTCAGGGTGGCCCTCAGCACAGAGCGGCTGGCGGGGCCGTTCTGCCCAGGCTCTGAGGCTGGGGTGGGAACGGTCCTCCCACATTCTCGTCCCCTGGGGAGGAGGAGTTGCTTGTGCCTGGAACATGAAACGTTTTCCCCCAAGCTCTTTCACAGATGATGTCTGGTGCTTTTCAGTGCACCAAAGAATGCTTCAAACAAGTCCCTGGCGGGCTCAGTTGGGAAGTTCTTTGGGCCACTTAAAATCTCAGCCTCTGAACGGGAGGCACGCTGGCGGTAATTGTTCAAGAAAATCAAACGAAAGCAGATACAGCAAGTTTCTGGTTATTTATCAGCCATAGATATAGGCCACTTTTCATCATGCTGAGCCTCAAGAAAAGATAAAAGCAAGAGAATTGATCTGAGCCTCTCGTGGGAGCGTTGCGTGTTGTTGGTGAACAAGGGCCATCTTAAAGGAGCCGTTCCCTGGCCTGCGTCATGTGCTGGGTGGCAGCTGCTGGGCCTTAGGCCCTTCCTCAAATACTCCTCTGGAGAGGCCGCAGTGGCCTTTGACCCCTGGCATACCCTTTGCTGCATCCTATGTGCCCCAGAGAGGCACGTGTCTGCCTCCGCCTGGCTGGGAGGGGTCGCGTGGGCTCTTGCTTCAGGACCAGGGCTAGGAGGCCTGTCTAGGCCTGTCCTGATGACTATACTGGTCCTTCTCTTCCCAGACCAACTGGGACAACCCGCTCAGGGATCTTGCTGGGGTCACATGACTCAGAGGGCACCAGGCTCCTAGGCTGGGCTCAGTCCTTTTCTGGAATCTTCCACAAGCTCCTCCCACAAGGGCCAAATTGACTAGGCCATAGAACCCAGATATTTGATCAAATATCAGTCTAGCTATCGCTCTGAAGGCGTTTTTCAGATGAGATTAGTATTTAAGTCAGAAGATGTTGGGTAAGCAGATGACCCTCGGTAATGTGAGTGGGTCTCCATCAATCAATGGGAGGTCTTATGAGAACAAAGCTGAGGTCCCCGAGGAAGAGGAGGAGGAAGGAGTTCTGCCAGCAGAAGGCCTTCAGATTCTCGCCGTAACACCAGCTCTTTCCTGGGTCTCCAGAACGTTGGTCTGTGGTGCAGAATTCAGACTCACTGGCCCCATGATCACGTGAGCCAATTCCTTAAAATAAAGCTCTTCCTGCACCTCTGTCTGTGTCCCTCTCCCGCTGGTTCTGTTTCTCTGGATCACCCTGACCAAGACAGCCCCCCACCGGGAAACCCATGCCCTGCTCCATGACCTCACGGGGTACTCAGGGGCTGCCCAACCCAGGCTCAAGATCTCTCTTCCATTCTGTGCAGGTCTTGGAGCCAGAGTCAGCCATCAGTCACCCAGCCAACGACAAGGAAAATCAAGGTGCTCCCTGCTCCTTATCGAGCATTTGTCCCGTCCGTGTCACTGAGCTAACACATCACTCGTGTCATCTCATCTCGTCTCAGCCCTTGGAGGCAGTCGCCATCATCCCTCCCATTTGGAAGCAAAGGGAAATAAACGGAAGCTCGGGAGGTCTAGCGCTCGCCCAAGGTCGAGCAGCCCGCCCGAGGTCACGTGCAGCTAGAGTCGACGGAGCCGCGACTGGAATCCAGCTCTGTCTGGGGCCCTCGCCCGTAGGGTCTTGTCCTGATGTTTATTGGGAAGCTTGGGGAGCGCCGGGCAGCGGTGCCATGAGCAAGGAGGTCAGACTCTTGGGGCATCAGGGAGGATAAAGTTGCCAATAGAGAGAAAATGGGATGAAGTGCAGAGACACTGGTACCTGGGACCAGGCTGGACCTTCCCTGTCCTCAGGCTCTGTCCTCTGGGGTCACTGGGGGACCTTGGACCTCCCTGGGGCCATTGGTTCTGCTTACGCTGGACCCTGCCACCTTGTCACTCTCTCCACAGATAGATACATGGATGGGGGAGGAGGGGAGGAGGGAATCTATAAAGCCGTGTCAACTTGAGTGATTCTCCGGCAGCTGGCTGCCCCTCGCTGCTCAAGAAAGGCAATAAAGCCAGGTGAACCAATAAAAGCAAGTGGCATGGGGCCTGACCGATCTGGCTGTCCTCGGCAGGTGACAGCCAACTCAACTGAGGAGGGAAATGGAAGTTGGAGCAAACTGGGCGAGGGGGTCGGTGACCCTGAGCAAGCCGGCCCCCGCATTCGCCGAGGCATGGAACAGGCCCAGCTTGCCCCAGGTGGAGGGGAGCCCTGGCGCAGCCCTCTGGGTGGGGAGGTGAGCACATGCATGGAGCCCCATGATGGGCACAGTGTGTGACCAGGCGTGGGAGGGCTGGGGGGTCCAGAGGCAACTAGGGCCGAAGAGCCTCTTCAAGCTCTCCTCCAGGGCGGGCCCCTCCACCCTGGGTGAGGATGGGGGTGCTTGGATTGTGGGGCACACAGGCCCCAGCCTCATGGGCTCAACGAGCCCTCCTGCATCCCCGCCAGCGAGCTCCTGCTGCTGTGAGCCGCACCTGCACCTGCTGCTCAGCTCTGTAGGCACCTGGCTTCTCGCCATCCCCCAGGACAGAGGGGCAGCATGGGCTAATCTGCCTGGCTTGCTGCTGCTGGAGCTGGGTCCCCAGCACCTGCCAGGGAGCCTAAGGCACGCAGGCCTTCAGCCAGGACCCTCCTGCATTCGACCTCTACCTGTCCTCTGACACTTGCCTCTCTGGAAGGGCTGCTGGGAGACAGCGAAGGGGCTGACTGTGAGAAGATCCTGCCACAGGCCTGGATCCTGTGGGAGCTCTGAGTAGGGAACTCCCCTGTCTGGGCCTGTTTCCTCAGCTGTGCAGGGCAGGGGTGACTGCTGGGGACCCTCTGGCATCAATACCCTTGACTCTGAATCTAAAAGCACAATAATGAGCTGAGTGCAGTGGCACATGCCTGTAATCCCAGTACTTGGGAGGCTGAGACAGGAAGATCACAGGTTCAAGGCTGGCCTTTGCAACTTAGGGAGACCTTCAGCAACTTATTGAGACCCTATTTCAAAATAAAAAATAAAAAAGGCTGGGGGTGTAGCTCGAAGGTAGAATGCCTCTGGGTTCAATCCCAAGGACTAAAACCAACCAACCAACCAACCAACCAAACAACCAACCAACCAACCAACAAACAAACAAACTCATGCACAATAATGGCATGCATCAGAGAGGCAGGGTGTCTCAAATTTGACTGAGCCTCAGAGACATCTCGTGAGCACCCCCAAGAGTCTCCTCCAGTTGTCCTGGGGAACCTCACACTTAAACAGACCCCTTAGGGGCTGCCGTGGGAGGGAGCTTAGTTCCCCTGAGAATCGTCTCAGCAAGGCCTCTGCGGTGAGAATCGCCTCAGCAAGGACCTGCGGTGAGGTCCATGCCACCCAGAGCTCAGGAGGCCACACACTCCTGGCGACGCCCTGGTGTCAGCTGGACTGGGAAGTGTGGTTGCAACAAGCCACCAGGTCACTCTGAGGCCCAGGCAGGCAGAGACACTCTGCAGGAGGGACCCATAGCACAAGGTGTAAGAGAATGACACTCAGATCTCTCTGACATCTATAATCTTGGGCAAGTTTCCTTCACGTCCCATCTCTAAAACAAGGCTGAAGCTGGGCGTGGTGGTGCATGCGTGTCATCCCAGTACTTGGGAGGCTGAGACAGAAGGATTGCAGGTTCAAGGCCAACCTTGGCAACTTATGGAGGCCCTCAGCAACTTGTGAGATCCTGTTTCAAGATAAAAAATAAAAATAGGGCTGGGGGTGTAGCTCAGAGGTAGAATGCTCCTTGGGTTCAATCCCTCGTACCACAAACAATGAGGCTGACCCTCCCTAGCTTCTTATTAAGCGGCTCTGGCCTCAGTTTTCCCATCTCTGAAGTGGGGGCAAGCACAGGGTTCTAATCCCTGGGGTGGTTGTGAAGATGAAATGTTAACCCCGCCGAGTGTCTGGAGCCGTGCGTGGTGCCTGGCTGGTGTGGGGCATCCCTGGGAATGTCCACGCTCCACTTTTGCAGAGCCATGTGGGGAAGTGGCCTCCCACCTCCTTCACTTAAAGAAGAACCAAATTAAGGCACCAAGTTTCTACATTAATTTTGCTACAGACGAGAGAATTGAAATAGCTTTCTAAAAGGTATTTTTAAAAACTGCTTTTCAATGCTCCATTAAAAGGCTCTCTGCCTCGCCTCGGAGTCTCTGCAGCTGCCAAAAATACTATGAAAATTAGTAAAAGGCAGTCTATGCTGGCGCTAAAAGGGTTTGCCAGCTTGCTTCAAATCAGCTAAAAGCTGGTCACATTTGATCTGAGACCAAGACGCTCATTTTGATCAATGTGATTAGCCAGGAGTCTCATTCAAGGGCACCTGGTCTTGGAGCCCATGGGTCCTTTCTCAACAGGCTGCCCGCTCCTGGTTAATGGAACCCGCCCGCGCTGGCTAATCTGCTCCTGGAATTCTCTGCTCCTCTTCCCCGTCTCCCTTCCTCCCTCCCGGGTCTCTGGACTGAGTGTTAAGCTCCTTTCTTCTCTTCCTGGGTGGTCCTACCACCTGGCCCCCGATTCCATAATTCCCTTGGCAGTTCCTGACTTCCCCACCCAACTCCAAGCCCACAGGTCCCACAGCCGACTGCCTACACCTGTCCAGATGTCCCCCAAGCCCCGGATGAAGCCCCAAAGGAGAAGTTCAATTTCCGCTCAGTCTCCGTCTGAGGACATGGCCTCACCTCCAGCCCAGTTCTTCCCACGTGGCACCCAGGGGTCGCCCTGGGTTCCTGCCTTCGTCCTAACTCCATGCCTGAATCATTAGCAAGTTTGTCAACCTCACTCGAAATCCACCCTAGCCCTCTGCCCTTCTCTTCCCGCCCTGTCTGTGCCGCTGTCCCCTCGCCTGGACCCTGCCTTCCAACTGCTCTGTCGACACCCCGGCCTCTTTCCAAACACACATTATGCCCACAGTAGCCAGAGGGAGCTTTAAAAGCACATCAATCAAATTGTGTCTCTGCCCTGCTTACAACACCCCGAAGGCTCCATGTGAACTCTGAATAAAATCCACGCTCCTGTCCTGCCTCCAGGGCCCGGCCCCCTGCACCCCTGCAGCTCCCCTCCTGCTGCCAGCCATCGGCCCTCGCTCCTGCCACCTGCTTTCTTCCTCTTCCTTCTCTCTAGCCTGGTGCCTCTGCACAGGCTGCTCCCTGCCTCTGGAACATTCTTCCCCCAGGTCCTTCTAAGTTGCTCTGGGATCACTCTGTCGCCGCCCAAATGCCCTTTCCTGATCTTTGATGAGGAAGGATGGTGGACCTCACAGGCTGGAGGCTTCTCCTGTTTATTGGTTCCTGTGTGTCTTCCCATGAGGCAGCCCGCTCTGTGAACACAGGAACCCCAGGACTTGGAACCCCTGGGTTCTGAAACCGTGCCTGGCACAACAGTCTTCAGAAAGTAGATCTACATGGTTGAATGAACAGGGCTAGGACCTGTCCCAAACTGTTCTCCTGAGTGCCACTGGTGTGCTAGACACTCACAGTTTCTCTACCTACAGTGTCTTTTTTTTGGGGGGGGGGTTACTGGTGATTGAACCCAGGGCCTCATGCATGGTAGGCAAGCCCTCTTCCACTGAGCCACATTCCCAGCTCGGACCTACAACATCTTGACTGGCGGAACCCAGGGCCAGGCTGAGCTGTCCCTGGCTGTATCCGAGATCACTGGCTCAAGTGGAGTGACATGGAGGTGCTTGAAAAGACTCACCTGGTGGTACAGCATGACCTTTTATAGAACACAGGCAACTGAAGCCCAACCCTGCTACTTTGGCACCGCGTGGCTTGGACAAGTCCCTTAACCTCCCAGTATGAATTTGCCTTTCTGGACCGCAGCCCCCACCCACAGCCTTGTCTAGGTTTACTATGACCCTGTATTTCTCCAGGTCCTGGTGCCCCATCCTGCCCAAACATTTAGCAAATCACTGCTGTGGTCATTCTTACTGCTACAATTTTTGGGGGGTTTGTCCCCCAAAAGGCTTATGTGTTGAAAGCACACCCTCAATGCAACAATATTCAGAGGTGAAATGATTGAATCAGGGCTCTAATCTCATCAGTGTATAAATCCACTGAAGGATTAATAATTCAAACGGGCCAGGCGTGGTGGCACACGCTTGTCATCCCAGTACTTGGGAGGCTGAGAATGGAGGGTCCGGGTTCGCGGCCAGCCTCAGCTACTTAGTGAGGCCCT
This sequence comes from Glis glis, assembly GCA_004027185.1. Taxonomy (NCBI): domain Eukaryota; kingdom Metazoa; phylum Chordata; class Mammalia; order Rodentia; family Gliridae; genus Glis; species Glis glis. The sequence goes on from PVJS01024002.1 coordinate 6,909, forward strand.
CCGCAAGTTAGTGAGACCCTGTTTCAAAATAAAGAATAAAAAATAGGGCTGGAGGTGTAGCTTGGAGGTAGAATGGCCCTGGGTTCAATCTCTGCTACCAAAAAAAAAATAATAATAATTCGAATGGGTTTACTGGGTGTTAATTTAGGCAGGCGGGGTGTGGCTGGAGGAGGCAGGTCACTGGGGCTGTGGCCGTGGGGACTCTATCTGTCCCTCTGTGCTGTCTGTCTGGCTCTCTGCTTCCAGCTGCCATTGGCTTGGGTTTGACTTTCATCTTCCCTCTGCCACCCCGTGCCTCCATGATGTCTGCCCTGGAGTTGGCCAACTATGGACTGTACCTCTGAAACCCTGAGCTTTCCTTCCTCTATGTTGTTCATGTTGGGTATTTGGGTCACAACAACAGAAAAACGGAACTGAAACAGAATTGATGAGAGCAGGATGTGTTTGAGGGCTAGGAAGAACTTACAGAGCACCCACATTTTCTAAGGAAAAGGCCCCAGGAGGCCCTGGATGGCCTCAGTTGGACACTCTGAACCCTACATACAGGGCACAGGGAAACCCATGTCTGGCCTGATCCAAAGCCCCTGGAGGCCACCCACACAGCGATTCTGGGCACCCACGGCCTCATCCTGCACGGTGGGTGATCCACAGGACATCCAGGCCTTCCTTTCACACAACTTTGTGTCCTTAAGTCACCAGGAGACACCCAAGGGGAGCTGGCCCATTCCGATGGGATATTATCAGCCACATGTCATGCCTGGAGCCCTCCTCACCCGTTCAGCAACTGTGACCGTGATGAGGCCGGTGCTCTGCCACAAGGTGCTGGCTGGGCTGTGACAGACCCCAGACCAGCAGACATGCCACAGGGGAGGTATGTGGCCGGAGAGAGTGAATGAACAAAGGCATAGACCGTGGCCACCTGTGAGCCAGGATGGAGGGGCGGGAAGGAGAGTGACGGGGCAGGTGTGGGCATGGAGGGACTCTTCAGCAGGGCCACTGAGCTGAGATGAGACCGAGAGGAAGAGGCAGCCATGGAAGATGGGGGATGGTGTCCCAGGCTGAGGAGCCGCTGGGGCGAAAGCCAGGAGCCGGGCTTGTTGGCTGGAAGGAAATGGAGGGAGTGTGGCCCGACCGGACCCAGGGCAGAGAGATGAAACCGAGACTGGGGGGAGCGGGGAGACCGTGCCGGGTGTGTTTGGGCCAGAGTTGTAGTTTGGATTTTACCGTGAGAGCAGGACTTGTGGGTAGATTCTAGTGGCCACAGGTCCCTGGGACAAAAGTCTCCCACCTGTTAGCAGGAGTCCTTTCTTGCCATTAAATTTGCCTAAACTATGAAGAACTGATTAAAAGTTTTTAATTGTTCTGGAAACTTTGAGGTCTTGGAGCAGTGTGCAAAGGCCTCCTTCAAATGTTTTACAATAACGGGCTGTTAACAAATTCCAGACTTAATTTATCCAAGAACTTGTTAAAATTCCCTCTGTGCAGCCACCAAAGGAATGCGCTTTTGAAGTCATTTACTTACCAATAAATTACAATGGTCTGAAATCATTAGCAGCAAAGTAAATTGTTTTAATTGATCTGAACTTCGTTACGACCCAGGGACTCCGTTTCTGTGCTGCTGCTCTTTCTAAAGGTCTAAAATAACAAATTAATCTCTCTTGAATCCTGTCATCTTTGGATCGTTTGCTTCTCTCAGAGACCAGGAAGGGAAAAGAATCAATGTTGGGAACAGGGTTTGCTGCACACAAATACTGCAGGTATTTTTTTGGGGGGGAGGGAGGCTAGTCCTAGGTTATTCTTTGCATTATGGGGCAAGAGAGAAACTCAGAACCCTCCTGTGTGCATGCCCCTCTTGCCCTGGTTTGTGGGCGTGTGCTTTGTAATTATTTCTCCACCGGTTCAGGGATGTCTTATGTTCTTTTTTGCAGATGCAGTACACATGACAATAAACATGAGCAAATGCATAAATGAAAATGGTCATTCGTCGTTTAACAATGGGGACCCAGTCCGAAAAATGTGTCCTCAGGTGATTCCGTTCTTGTGCAACATCACAGACTGCACTTAGAGGAACTAAGATGGCTATGATGTCGCTGGGCGATATCATCTTATGGGACCACTGTCATGGCTGAAATGGCACATGGCTGTATATTCTTAAAAACAGGTGTTGTCCAGTGACCCCATTCCCCAACTGCTCCTTGGGAAAGGCCTGGGACATGCTGAGCGGTCAGCATGTAAGGGGTCCTCCCCCTCGACTCGCCCTGGATGCTGCCGAGCCTGACACCCAGGGCCAGCTTGCTCTAGGGATGCTCAAAGGTGCCAGTCACTTTGAAAGCAGGGCCAGTGGGTGCCTGGAGCTGTGCCTTAAAGCTCTTTCAGGCCCTCTGCAGAGCTGATGGGGAGGGAGGTCGAAGGCCAGGGTGGCTGTCAGCCAGCTGCTGACCCCAAGTGTGGTCAGCAGGTGGAGGGCACCTCTGGATCCCTCGACAACCAACCAGCCCCCAGGTGCAGGCTGCGAGGCCGCACGTCCCACATCATAGCCTGTGTATAGCGATGCCAGCCCAGGGGACTGCTGCAGGGTCCCTGGGCTCTCATGCCTTTAATTCACTTAACTAGGACTGGCCTGGTCCTATCCAGGCAGGAGGGGGAGGGGAGGTGTCCATCCTCCATCCAAACTGCCCCAGCCTGTGCCCACGCCCTTGCTCTGTCCCTGTGGAATGCGCTGTCTTGCTGCCTGGAATTTTCTTTCCTCTTATTGCTTCCAGGTAGAGGCTCACGAGGGGCCCTGGCCGGGACTCCCCACAAGGACTCAATGACTGAGCTGTGGGTGAATCTTCCCAAAGGGGCCTTGGTTTTCGGGGCGGAGATGGTGGCTTATGTATCACCCCTGGGAGCTGGGAGCCCTGCGCAGGTAAATAGGGATGTTGGGGGCTCAGGACAAGGGCCCACACTCAGGCACTGGCCCTCCAGTTCTGGTTTCCAGAGCACGCTCCCTGCAACCCCAAGCAGGGGTGTGCACGGGGCTCGGAAATCCCATCCACACAGGGCCCTGCCCGGTGCGGCCAGCAGGAGGCTGATCAAACAGAGGGGTCCAGGGCTGGAGCCACATGGCCAGGAGGGCCGCTGAGTTTGAGGCTGTCACAGAAGTTTATCTTGGCGGCTCTGATGGTGGGGCCTCAGGAGGTAGCTGTCAAATTTACAAGTGGAGGCCAATTTACATCTCAGCAAACTCTCCTCTTATTACCCCTGGAATACAGGGGAAATGGAGTCAAGGGCTTTGGGTGTCCTGTCTGAGGCCTTGTCCAGCCTCAATACCACAGATTTCATTTTTGTGTGTGTGTGGTACTGGGGATTGAGCCCATACCCCCAGCCCTATTTTATTTTTTATTTTGAAACAGGGTCTCACTAAGTTGCTGAGGGCCTCACTATGTTGCTGAGGCTGTCTGCGAACCTGCGATCCTCCTGTCTCAGCCTCCCAAGTACTGGGATCATAGGCATGTGTCACCACGCCCAGCTGGTCAATACCACTACAGCAGAGAATTTCCTTGCCAGAATGTTGAACTTGCAGGATTTGCCCTGTAGGGGCAGCAGAGCTTGGGGAGGGTATTTGGGAGCCGGGTGGACAGCAAGCACTGTGGAGCCTGGACGTTGACTGCTCTCCCCAAGGGTCCCTGAGCACCCCAAAGCCAGCCTCTGCTCCTTCATCAGGAGACAAGAAAAGAACGTTACAGGAGAACTGGCCTGAGGACTCCTGCCGGAACCAAATGCAGCCTGGGCAGAGTGAGAAGTGACAACTTCAGGGAGCAGGCCCCCAGCTTGGGCCCCCTCTCCCTGTAGACCCCAGGACAGGCCCAGGTCCAATGCCCAGCCCAGTGCCTGGAGGGCCCCCCAGCTCTGCCAGGAGGAAGGGATGGGCCTGTGATACCCCGCCCTGTCACCCTCCAGGAAGAGGGGCCTGGAGGCCAGGCTGCTTCCCCCGAGGAGGGAGGGATGCTGCCACCCCGCCGGCCCCCTCCCCCAGCCAAGCCCTAATCTGGAGGAGGAAACAAATGTTAATGGGAAGCTCTTAAAATGGAAAGGGAGTCTATTTCTCCTTAACTGTCTCTGGCTGCACAAAATTCTGAGAAGCGATTGAAGGTAAATTGCTTGGTTTTCAATTTTAAGCTGCACTTATCCGAGCACGATCAGCCTTCCCCGACACTGGCAGAAAATAATAAGCGCCGGGTGCGGGGTTGCCCCGGCGCCCAGGAGCACGTGGGACGCAGCCCCGTTTCATTACGGGAAGACAGAGCGCACTTCGCACAAGTTTATCGATAGGACAAATTGCCCCTCACTTCTTTGGGTGAACCTCCTGCCTGGAGGCTGTGGGCAGGGCTGGCACCCGCTGGCAGGGACAGGGTCCCTCCTGAGGCTGCACGTGTAGGGCCCTGGGGGGTGACGCTGGGGTTTCCCGGCAGGAGCAGGGTCAGTATGGCTGGGGCTGCTCAGATCTCCCTGCCCCGGAGCTGGGGGCAGCCATGCTGCATGGGGTGGGAGAGTCCAGGGCCCGGGGTCTGCCAGGCCTGGGCTCAAACCTTGTCCGTGTGATGCCATCTTGGGCACACCGATCTCTCAACATGCTCTGTTCTAAAAGGGAGGTATTGCTGGCAGGGATGAAGCAGAGAGGCTGGTGTCCCGGGCAGGGGTGGTGACGCCTGCAGCCCTCCTGGGCCCTGGGGTCACCCTGCTGTGTCGCAGAGCAGCGGGCTCCCAGCCACACAGCAGCCTCTCACCAAACCTGCCGGAGCCTGGTCCCTCAGCAGAATCGTGCCAGCGCAGGTCCGGAGGACAGCGAGGACCAGGGTGGGTGCTGCCAGGCTATGGGGCTTGTCACAGGGACAGTGTTTTTCTGGATGAGAGGACAGGAGGGCCCTTACCAGCAGAGGGGGCGATCCTAACTGCCCGGTGGCCAGGGCAGCATCCATGGCCACGGGCAGGCTGCCTGGTGCTGCCCAGCAGAGCAGAGCAGCCACAAGTGTCTGAATGAATGAATGAATGAATGAACGAGCACCAGAGGCAGGCACCCAGGGGTGTAGGCTAGCAGAAATAAGAGAAATAGGAGCCAGGCATGGTGGTGCATGCTTGTAATCCCAGTACTTGGGAGGCTGAGACCGGAGGATCCGGGTTTGCGGCCAGCCTCAGCTACTTAGTGAGGCCCTCCGCAACTTAGTGAGACCCTGTTTCAAAATAAAGAATAAAAAATAGGGCTGGGGGTATATCCCGGAGGTAGAATGCCCCTGGGTTCAATCCTCGGTACTGCCAAAAAATAAATAAATAAATAAATAAATAAATAAATAAATAAAAAGAGAGAAATAGGTAGAAATATAACTTTTTTTTGTGTGTGTGGTACTGGGGAGTGAACCCAGGGGCATTCTACCTCTAAGCTACACCCCAAGGCCTTTATTTAATTTTATTTGGAAACAGAATTTCCCTCAGCTAAGTTTCTGAGGGCCTTGCTGAGGCTGGCTTCCAAACCTGCGATCCTCCTGTCTCAGCTTCCCAAGTACTAGGATTATAGGTGTGCGCTACCATGCCCGGCTAGAAAATATAACTTTAATAATATGTGCACTTGGTGCTGCAGTTCCTCATGCCTTACTCCCCACACCAGTCCCCTTCCCAGGCTTATCTCTACCAAATTCCTGGGACATCTGTAAATCTTAAGGTTAACAACAACAACAACAACAAAAAAACCCTATAATTGTCCTGTACACTGTTAACAAGACAGATACAATATCTTGAGAGACCTATAATTTAGGGACTTTCCAGCTTAAATATTGATCAGATGACAGAGACAGCAATCATCCTGAGGATCCAAGAGGATGACCGGGCCACCAGGAACCTGCTGTGACCCCGGACTGACGTCATCCTCGCACACCTTCCCATGCCCACCCTTCACCAAGTTTCCTTTAAAAGAGGATCCATGAACCCCTCAAAGTGCCTGTCTTGTTTTTGAGGTGAACCACATTCTCCCTTGAATGTGTATTTCCTACTTTCTTAAATAAATCTCTGTTTATGTCTCCCTAACTGGCACGTGCTGGAATTCTTTTCTGTCATGTAAGCCAAGGACCCTGATGATCCCGAGTTGAGGAAACCAACTCTTCTCCCCTGACACTGGGGCTGTTAAGGATCTGTCCCCCAAAAGCTGCCTCTGTCTGGGTCCAGGGAGAGGGCTTGGGGGAGGAACCTGATGATTTAACCATTTTTAACCTGTGAGCCTCACCTCCAAGCTCTGTTCCTATTGGAGGGCTCCCCTGCTTCCCAGGATGCTTCTCTGGGGAGGGGGTCCCCCAAGTCCCTGCCACCCTGGGAACATGTCATGGCAGCACCTGGACCAGGGCACCTGAAGAAGAGGGGCGCTGCAGAAGCCGGGTGCTTGGGGCTTGCCTCAATCCCGTCTGAGGTTCTCATCCCTAAATGCTTAATAGGAAGATGAATGGATCTGAAAGGAGCCCCCTTCCCCCCAACCTTGTAAACACGAAGCGGCAGACGGGTAAGTAACATTGGGTCTGACACCAGGAGGCTGCGAGGTATTACTCACCCTGATAAGTTTAATGTATAATTTAGAAACACATCATCAAAATGGGAAAAAAGGGAAGAACCTCTTAAATAACCCTGCAAGATATTCAGCGCGATCGCTGCTGAGGGCGAGCCGCTCCCACGGCAGGTGCGCGCCCCGCGCTCCGACTGACGGGGTTTAGATGGATCTGGGAGCTGCGGCTCTGCAGGGGCCCGGAGGCCTGGGTGGCTGCGCTCAGCCCTGGTAGGCTGGGAACTCCCTCTTGCAGAGCGGGGTGCAGCCTCTGGCCTTTCAGCAGGGCTCTACCAGGGAGGCCTCTGGCCTCTTACCTGGCCTGGGGTGCGGTGGGGCTGGCTGTGTGGAGACAAGACTACTCCAGGGCATTTCTGTTCCTCTCCAACTGGGGACACTGGAGGTAGGTGTGGGTAGCAAGAGGTGAGCTACAATAGGGGTTAGGGGTCAGGGACATCACAGACTCCTATGCTGTGATCTGGGTCACTTTGGGTCAGGAAGTCCCTCTTGGGTCGTGTTGGGTCCCCCAACAGGGGGGTGGAGAAGCCCCAATCCAGGTTGGTGCTGGGCCTCTACCTCATGGAGCAGCGAGGGGCGTCAGGAGACTGATCAGGGTTGCTGTGAGCCGGGGACCTGGCACACCTCGCAGCCTGTGGTGCCTAATCTGTTATGTCTTGGGGCTGTCAATACCTCTTCTCCACCCCTGTACATCTGACACTATGAGGATCAAGCTCCAGCCTGCTGTACTCCAGCAGGGTCACTCTCTTTCTCTCTCTCTCTCTCTCTCTCTCTCTCTCTCTTGTGGTGCTGGGTATTGAACCCAGGGTCATTCTACCTCCAAGCTATATCCACAGCCTGATTTTTTATTGTTGTTGTTGTTGTTTTGAAACAGGGTCTCACTAGGGTGCTGAGAGTCTCACTACTTTGCTGAGGCTGTTGTCGAACCTACAATGATCCTCCTGTCTCAGCCTCCCAAGTACTGGAATTATAGGCATGCACCATCACGCCTGTGTTTTCTCAGGTATTTCTGCCTTGCAGAAGACCCCTGGGTGGCACTGATGAGGGCTGGGTCTTAGAGCAGGGATTCTGGTCCTGCTATTGCCAGCTGTGCTGGGCCCACCCCAGGTTCTCAGACAGTCTGCCCCTACTGGCCATGGTGCGGGCGCTGTTTGAAATCTCCCAGGCTGTTTCAACATTTTTCTGGGGGTTGGAAGCACAGCAGAGTGCAGGCTGCAGAGCCTGGGCTTGGTCTCAGGCCCCTGGAGAGTGCAGGTAACACTCCCTTCTTATAAGGCGACATTTTCCTAATTTCTGGGGTTTTATCTGCAGGGCGAGCCACCTTCTTGCCTGCTTAAACACCAAGCTGCTGATACCCATGGGTGGGCCGGGGGTGCGTCTACAGGAAGGAGCTGTCCATACTCAGGGGCCCCAGGGGATCGAGGGGCGACCCAGTCAGGAGCCTGGCTGGAGGGGAGCCCCCTTCCTCATGCCTCCAAATACCTCCTGGCCCCATTCCGGCTCCTCCCTGGTCCCCACAGGTCCTCGGACTTTTGTCTCCCTGGGAATTGCCCTGTCTACTCTGTCTTCTTCAAATGTCTCAAAGATTTCTAGTGTGACCTTTGTTCTGGCTGAAAAATTGTATCAGGATATCGGGAGACATGGATAGGAGCAGAGGCTCAGCCCAGCGCTCTCTGCAGCTGCCGGCCAGCTGGGAAGTAGAGATGTTTAAGTGGACAAGCCAGATAGACAGTTCAGAGGCTGAGGGGAAGGTGGGCGGCTGCTCAGGTGGGGCTGACATGAGCAAAGGTCCTGGGGCAGGAGCTGGAGGAGGCTGAAGGCGCAATGAGAGATGGGCAGTGCCTCCTGACTGGTCTGAGGTCTAACGCCACCTGCTTCCTTTACTCCTGGGGGAGAGTCCACCGTGGGACGCATGAATGGGGCACCCTGAGTTCTGGCCATTCCCTCTTTGTCCCTTGACGCCATCTGCTCATCGTGCACTTTGTAGCTGGCACGATCCACGTTCACTGCCCTCCGCTGGCACCTTTCTTGCTCACAGCAACCCAAGTCCTTGCAAAGTCTGCAGCCTGGGCCCATCTGCCCCTCGTCACCTCCTGTGTCCTTGGGTGACCACCGGGGCGTGCTGCCCTCCCAGTCCTTTCTCAGGTTCTGCAAACTCACTTGTGCCTCAGGGCCTTTGCACACGCTCGTCCCTCTGCCAGGAGTGCTTTTCCCCACATAGCTTCACAGCCTGTGTCCTCGCTGCATGCAGAGCTCCCTTCCACAGAGCGCCGTCTTCGTGGCCACTCTGCCTGCCCCCCAGTACGCCTCCCTTTCTCTGCTTTGTTGTCATTACAGCATTTATCATGAGCCGAAATTATATTATAGGCCCACAATCCAATTCCCAAATCCATAAAGCTCTGGAAACCAAAAGCTTGTTCATAACTCATCCGGTGGCGAAACGTGACCTGAACGGATGTGAAGCTATTTATAGTTGTGGTTCATCCCTCTCCCTGTGAATATTCATACATTCTGCTGCAGAAATATTAATGTGTTTGATTACGGGGCACCACTCCACACCCCGCTGGGGACATTACATAATATATGGTCTACGCGCCGAATTAAGTTTCTAAGATGCCAAGTGTGAATGCTGCAACCAGGTTTCCAGACCTCGGCACTGCTGGCATCGGGGCGGGACAGCTCTTTGCAGGGGTCGGAGGGGCTATCCCTGGGTGGCGGGACATTTGCAGCACCCCCGGCCCGTCCACCCAATGCCAGCTGCATCCCTCTCTCAACACCCAGCTGTAGCAACCAGTAACCTTGTCAAATGGCCGAGGACCACTGGTCTGAGCACATCTGGCCTTGGGGTTTTATATCTAGGATCGCGGGCCTCTCTGTTATTTCTTTCTTTTTTTTTTTTTTTTTTGCGGTACCGGGGATTGAACGCAGGGGCGTTCTACCTCCGCGCTACGCCCCCGGCCCTATTTTTTATACTTTATTTTGAAACCAGGTCTCACGAAGTTGCAGAGGGCCTCACTAGGGAGAGGGAGAGAGAGAGAGAGAAAGAGAGAGAGAGAGAGAGAGAGAGAGAGGGAGAGAGGGAAAGAGAGAGGGAGAGAGAGAGGGAGAGAGCTGAGGCTGGTCGCGAACCCGGATCCTCCGGTCTCCGCCTCCCAAAGTACTGGGATTACAAGCGTGCGCCACCACGCCCGGCTGTTATTTCTTTACTTACGGGGGATGTAAACTCCCAGGACAGAACGTCTACCTGTGCTGTTCTCTGCGGAGTCCTCAGCACCTGGTAGTGTCCACTGCAGAGGTGGTGCTTTGTGCTGACAAAGACTCTCTCCTTTGACCCAAACATGAGCTGGGCTCTCCTGAGCCCTCGCCTGAATAGACCCGCGGAGCTTCCCTCGCTGCCCTTGTAGAGTCTAGCTTGAGCAAGAATCCTGCTGAGCCGGTTCAGCAAAACCGCTCCCCTGGGTATCTGACCATCCCCTCCTTCTCCATCCCCGGCCTGTCTCCTGCTAGAACCCGAGCAAGCCAGGGACACCGAAGCCCCTCCCCCGGTCAGTTCCCACCCTGACCCCATCCTCTTCCCCAACGCAAGTCCCCATCGCAGTGGCCTCGTCCCCACTGCCCTTTGGTAGAGTCTGCCTACATCTTAATAAATGTCACCAAGATTTTTTCTTGAATGATACCTAATTGTAGCATCAAGACAGGAAGGAGTCTATGGTTCCTCCAGCAGGTTTATCTGAATGTCCTTCATACTCCCACCCCACCAAGTGGGGTGTCACGGACACTCTGTTCTTCATCCTGGCTCATCTCTGGGGATGTGGTGGCACCCCTAAAAGTTTGGGGCCTCGGGAAGCTTTGCAGCTCCTTCATCTGTGCCCAAGGCCACTTGGCTGACCTCAGATGAGCAGTCCTAGGGCGGGCCACTGTTCTGTGTCCCCTCTCGGGAGACACCGCCTTATAAATCCACTCGGTGCACCTGACACAGGTCTGGGCACAGGCGAGGGCCCTGCAGATCAGGGCTGGCTGTGAAGGGACAGAGCCTCCAAGGGCTCAGACTGTGATCATGGGCAGGATGAGGGGTGTAGCGAGGGTCTGGGTAGGGTCCTCAGTAAGCTTCAGTCTCTAGCTTTTGTCCTGGTAGAAAGCGCTCAGGGAAGATTGCATCGTGAGAAAAGTGACTGCCACCCTGTCCCTTCCAGTGACAGTTCAGCCTCTGCTTGCTTACTTCCAGTCATGGGGAGCTCACTCTCTCTTGGGGCAGCCTAGCTAATCAGAGGACAGCCCAAATAGATAAAAAGATCTTCCTTTCATCTCGTTGAACACTGGAGCCCCCACTGCTGGCCCCAGCCCCGCTCTCCAGAGCTCAGAGCACCAGACCTGTACCCCAAGGAACCCACCACACCACCTGCATTCCCAGTGGAGGGGACAGGCCAGAGAGCTCCCTTTACAGCGAGGCATGACCATGCGACTGAGCCCTGACAATGTGGTGTAAGCATTCGTTGTTATTTTATTTTATTTTATTTTATTTTATTTTATTTTATTTTATTGTACTGGGGATTGAACCCAGGGGTATTCTACAACTGAGCTAGACTTAAAGCTCTATTTAATTTTTTTTTTTTTTTTGCAGTACCGGGGATTGAACCCAGGGGCATTCTACCTCCGCGCTACGCCCCCGGCCCTATTTTTTTATACTTTATTTTGAAACCGGGTCTCATGAAGTTGCGGAGGGCCTCACTAGGTAGAGAGAGAGAGAGAGAGAGAGAGACAGGGAGAGAGAGAGAGAGAGAGAGAAAATGAGCTGAGGCTGTCCACGAACCTGGATCCTCCGGTCTCCGCCTCCCAAAGTACTGGGATTACAAGTGTGCGCCACCACGCCCGGCTCATCTTTTTTATTATTATTTTGAAATGATCTTGCTAAGTTGCTGAGAGTCTTGCTAAGTTGCTGAGGCTGGCCTGGAACCTGCAATCCTCCTGTGTCAGTCTCCCAAGTACTGGGATCATAGGCATGTGCCCCCACGCCCAGCTGTGATGTAAGTGTTCTTAAAGGGAAGACTGTGCCCTCTCCTTCCTGATGGCTGGGATGCAGACATGATGGCTGGCATTAGAGTAGCCATATTGGATCTGAAGGTCTGGAGTGGATGTTTAGAGCCATGAGACAGAAGGAGCCTGGGTCCCTTGGAAACAGCCCTTGACTGCTCTGTTTGCAGAGAAAGTGAAAGAGAGAGAGAAAGAGAGAGAGAGAGAGAGAGAGAGAGAGAGAAAGAGAGAGAGGTAGACCTTTAACTCTGGAACCTCTGTTCATTTAACATTTCTGCTATTGGCTGCTAAACCCAACCTCAGAGAATCCGGAGCCAGGCAGATCTTGCTGAGAGTAATCACAGAAAACTCACTGGTGGTCACACCCGAGGTGCACGGTGTGTGTGGGGTGAAGGCCAGGCAGAGGAGCTCCAGGGAGCGGGGTGGAAGGGAGAGGGGTGAAGGGAATTGGAAGGCCAGCTGGCGCACTGTGTCACTGGTAGGACAGTGATATGGAGTCCACGGGAGACAGCTCCTTGTGCCCCGTGAGCCTCATCTATGCCTGGGACACCCCACAGTCCTGGAGGCGGTTCCTAGACCTGGGACTCCAACCTTGGGGGTGAGAACCAGCACCTCCTGCTGCTGGTGAAAGTTACAGAAGCAACAAATGGGGCCCCCCAGGGAGGAGCACCCCCAGAATGCCAACAGTAAGTAAGCGAGAGAAGATGACTGGGGAGCCCACCACCGAGCCACACCCGAACCTCTGCCGGCCAGTGGCTTTGTTCAACCCTACAGTGCCATTTGAGACACACAGGGGAAGTACTCCTGCCCTCTTGTGACAGACGAGGAAACTGAGGCATGGCCTAAAGGGGGCTCTAAGTTCCAGGGATGGAGCTGGAAACTAGAACGGAGCTGTGTGAACCCCAGAAGCAGTACTCTTTCTATGTAGGAGGACGGGGCAGGCTCCTGCTGCCGGAGCCGGGGAGGCATGGGCCAGGGAGCAGATTCCGCCCAGTGGAGGCCCGTGTCCACTGGCCTCCCTGAGGCCACCGCCGGCCATGGGTGGCCCTGCCTGTGGCTCTCCCAGTCACTGGCCCCGAGGAATCCTCACCTCCCCTTTTCTGGCTCCCAGCCTGGCTATTGTTCCTGTACTCTCTCCAAATTAAAAACCCATTGCTGCCCCTTCCTAGGTAAAAAGAGTTAATTTTCAATCCGAGCATGTGGGAGGGCATCCCCCCGGGAACGGAGTAATGAAGCCGCCTGGGCTGGTTGCAAAACAAATAGATAAATCAATGTTTCAATTTTCTCCATGTGCAAGAACAGCCACCGTTGCTTAGCAATTCAAAGAACATCACTGCGGCCCTTCCGGGGTGGGCACAGCTGCTCCCGCAGAAGTTGCTGGGGTCTGGGCCCCAGTGGCATGACCACCGAGCTGGCTGGGCCTCGGCCTCCTGGAGCCCAGGAAGGAGGTTTGACTGCAGACGCATCCCTTCAAACTGCGCTCCCAGGGAGGCAGCGGAAGGGCCAGGCCAGAGCCCGCGGCGCCGACAGTGGGACGGGGATGATTCAACCCACCAGGCGAGGATGCTGTGACCTTTGGGGGTACTTTGGGGGTACTCCAGAGAGAGAGACAGAGAGGGGTGCCTGCCTGATGTGGACCCAGACACCAGCCCAGCCCTCCTGGGTGCTCCTCCAGTGGTCCTGCATGCAAACCACTCCCATCAGGCTCCACTCTCCTGCTCCGCCACTCCCCATGGCTCCCCAGTACCCTTGATTCCGAGTCATCCGTCACTACAGGCTGAGTGGTGGCACTTTACCGAGCATGGCATATCATCTCACTTTCTCAACAGCCTGTCCCGCTGCCTCAGTTCCCCCACCTGTGTCCTCTCTCAGAGCATGGCCCCTGAGGACAGGCATGGTCTCCCGGGGTCCAGGGAGGCCCAGCTCCCTGACCTGTGTCTGGCGTAGAGCGGAGGTCAGGGGTCAGCAGGTGAGCCGGCCCGGCAGGGGCTGGTGTGGCCCGGAGCAGATGCTGCCACCCGGACCTCAGGAACAGCACCAGCGACAACAAAGGCCATGTTTCCCTAGAGCTCCCAAGCGTCCAGACATCTAGGAGAGCGGGCTTTGGAGGGACACCGGCTGGTACTGAGACGGTGGCTCTGCTGCCCCAGGTGCTGGGACCGCGGGGCATTCCTGCACCTCCGACTTCCTTTTCCTCCTCTATACGAAGGTGGGTTACAACAATGCCCTCTCCGGGGGCTGTCACCAGGTCCCCTGAGACTACACCTCTGTGCCCGCTGTCCCCCATGCTGCCCTGCGGTGACTCTTGCCACAATGGCATGGGTCTGTGTCCTTTCTGGAGGCCTCTCCTAGACTTCTGTGACTCCTCCAAGTCAGGCCAGGGGTGCCAACCATGCCGCTGGTCTGAATGTGCAATGACCAGGGCCAGCGGCCATGTGTCCACCCGAGGAGAATGAGGGCTGAATGTCCCTCCTGATTCTCTCCTTGGCCACTGCCCAGGTCTCAGCCTGGCCACTTGATGTCTGGGAACAGCCCCTCTGCCTGTCACTATCCCGTAAGCCTGGTGGTGCTGGGAAAGCCCCCCTGCAGGGAAGGTCTCAATGTCTCTACCCCATCTCTCTGGGGTGTGGCCACCTGTTGCCAAGGGAACAGGAGCAGCTCGGGCAGCGTCTGGAGTGCTTCAGTGGGGTTAATGACAGGCGAACCCTCTCTCCTGCAGTGGTGGTGGTACCCGGCCCCCAGCCTGAGAGTCAAGGGGCCTTCCTGAGACGGGCTGCGTGCAGGCTTGGCTCTGTTCTCGTTGCTTCTGACTCCCCAGGGGACCCGAGGAGTGGCTTTCAGATCACACGCTCGTCCTCCCATTCCCCAAAGGACTAGGAGCAGGAGGGCATTCAGGCATGACCACCTGGATTCAAGAAAGATGTCAACGGGCATGTGTAGGAAAAGAAGTGAAAGGAGGGCCGGGCGTGGTGGCGCACGCTTGTAATCCCAGTACTTTCGGAGGCGGAGACCGGAGTATCCGGATTCGTGGCCAGCCTCAGCGCTCTCTCTCTCTCTCTCTCTCTCTCTCTCTCTCTACTTAGTGAGACCCTCTGCAACTTCGTGAGACCCGATTTCAAAATAAAGTATAAAAAAATAGGGCCGGGGTGTAGCGCGGAGGTAGAACGCCCCTGTGTTCAATCCCCGGTACCGAAAAAAAAAAAAAGAAGTGGAAGGAAAGGAAAGGTTCCCAGGTCCTCCCGGGAACCAGGCTCACAGTCTCACTGGCAAATGAGTTTGGGAAACACATGTGTTGTCTCATCTCTTGTAGATTCACGATATGATGCGATTTGTTAAAAAGAGCCCGGGAAAGCCTGTCAAGTTTTGTTTTATCCAGTGTTTCCCAAACCACATGACTCTGGAACCCAGTTTTTGTGGGACAGCTAGTAACAGTGACATGCAGTACAGTTCTGGAAATGATGCTCTGGACTGTGGGTTGGCAAGCTGTACCCACAGCCCAAATCTGGCCCACCACCTGTTTTTGTAAATAAAGTTTTATTGGAAAACCTCCAGGCATTTACTGATAGAGTGTCTACGGCAGCTTCCGGTTACAACGGCAGAGTCGGAGTGGTTGTGATTGAGGCCACAAGGCAGAAAACGCTATTTGGTCTTTTTAGAAAAAATGGTGACAATTTTTGGCTTTAGACCAAGGTCTTGCAAGACCATTTCAAAGAAATGCAGGCAGGCGGGGTGTAGAGGATATCAACCCATTTTTATACCACCAGGAGTGTTTGTAGTCAGGAGGGAAATTTGATGCTTACAAAAATGGGGTAGGGATGGGGGGGTATCTTATAGTCCACACCAAATCCTAGGGCTTATAGCTGGCTGGCCTCCCCGCTGCTACTGAGAACTGACAGGCCGATCCCATCCCTGATGTGCCACAGCCAACCATTAGGGGGCGCCATGGTCTGTGCTGGTGACAAGGAGCCATGCTTGGTCACTTCCAGGCAAGGCCGCTGGGGAGGCTGAGCAGGCCGGGGGAGGTGGGGCTTCTTCCCCAATGTTCTTAATCTTAAACACAGCTGGGACCCTTGAGCCCACCAGCCCACTTTGTGCTTTCTGGACCACCTTGGTGACCATGGTGCTGGACAGGCACAGTGACAGGGCTCTGAGGGCCACCCCTGTGGTTCAGGCCGCTGATCACACAGCCAGGAGGACCAGGGAGAGGATGCTGCTGGGCTTACTGATCCTTCTTTGCATGGGTCCATCGCCCTGTCCCGGGGCTGCTGGCTGTCAGTAACCTTCCCCTCACCTCCCTTCGCCATGCTCGGAGCCATACGACAGATCCTTATCAGCAAGTGCCCCAACCCTCATCCTCCTGCCTCCCTGCTTTGCTGGGTCCCACACACCCCTGCCAGACAGATCCCAGCAAAATGTGACTTTCACAGTGCTGAGCCTCTCCTCGAGCATGTCTCTGGCTCTCGCTCCTCTCCTCTGAGCCGCAGAGCTGGCTCCGGCACTCCCCACAGCGTGGCCCCACGCCGCAGCCTACGTGTCTTAGTCCATTCGGGCTGCTGCAGCAGGATTTCCTACACTGGCTGGTTGATAAACCACAGGCATTTATTTTTATTGTTTTACAGCTCGGAGGTTGGGAAGTCCAAGACCGAGGTGCTGGCAGATCCAGATCTGGTGTCTGGTGAGGGTTCACTTCCTGGTTCACAGACAGCTGGTTCCTGCTGTGTTTTTACCTAGTAGAGGGCTGTCAGGTCTCTCAGGCCTCTTATAAAGGCACGGAAGCCAGCATGACAGTTTTAACTGCATGGCCTAAATATCTCCCAAAGTCTCCACCTCCTAATGCCATCACACTGGGGTGTTAGGAGTTCAACATATGAGTTTTGGAGGGACACAAACATTTAGTCCCTAACAGTGAGGTACTTCATAAACCCCGGTACCTCGAGGCTGAGCCTCCTTGCAGGCAGGCCCATCTCCCTGTTCCATTACCTTGATCACCTGCCAGATGAAGTATCCAGGGAGGCAGGAACTAGAAGGGTCCTTAGCAATCACAGAGTCTGGACATGACAAATAAGTTTCAAGTGTGCTTCATTTACCCCTGCCTATACCTGTGCCAGACATTACTAATCAATCACAGCACCCTTGCCCTTTAAACAAGAACTCAGACTCCCCTTTGAGAAATGTTATTAAAAGTAGTGAATCCTATTATCCAGGGCTTTTCTGGGGAGGAGACTTAAGTCCTGGGAGGAGAGGTGACTGGCCCAAAATTGCATAGCCATTTTTTTTAAATGGTACTAGAGACTGAACCCAGGGGCATTCTACCTCTGAGATATACCTCTAGCCCTATTTTATTTTTTATTTTGAAACAGGGTCTCATTAGGTTGTGGAGGGCCTCATTAAGTAGCTGAGGCTGGCCGCGAACCTGCGATCCTCCTGTCTCAGCCTCCCAAGTACTGGGATTACAAATGTGCACCAGTATGTCCAGCTTACATAGCAATTTAAGGTAGGGCCAAGCTTGGATCTCCTGCTCCCCTCTTCCTGGTTCAGGGCTCTACATAGGACAGGCCATCTGCCAACTCTGGACCCGCAGTCTGTGAACTGGATCCTGCCTCCAACAGTCAGGAGGACTTAGCTCTATAAAGAGCCATGCTTCTGGGATGAGGTCTGGTCTCCACCCCTATTGTCAGGTGGATGTGATTTTGATGCACTCAAAATAGGGAGGCATCTATGCAGAGAGGTGGGGCTGTGCGGGTGGCATAGAGGAATGAGGGGCAGCACAGCCCGGGCTCTAGAGTCGGGCCACCTTGGCTTTGACTCTCAGCTCACAGGGGTGTGAAGCTTAGCAAGGAATAAGCCTATGGATGTCAGCTGACATTTCTGAGCACTGACCATTGGCCGGGAACTGGGCTGATCACCCAGCACGAGTGATTTATGTGCTGCTCACTTCTATCTGAGCCGGCACCATCAGCCCATTTTGATGGTGAGGCCGAGAGGCACAGAGACTCAGATCTTGCTGGGTTGGAGGCAGGGAACAGCAGCCCAGAAATCAAGACACAGCTGCGGCTGGGATTAGCAGTGTTAGTGGGCCACATTTAGCCTTCTGGGGAGGCCCTGGACCAGCACTGGGGGGAGGCCCAGGCTCTGCAAAGCCAAGCCTGGTAGGTTTGGCATCTGCAGGAAGAACCTGGCAGCTTGACACCAAGTTGGCGGGAGTCGGAGAAGCCTGGAACTCTGGCCTGTCTCAGCCATCCTGGCCCCTGCCTCTCTCTGTTTGACCCCCAAAAGCCTAAGGACCTTCCCTAGAAGGTAGAGAGGGCTGAAGGTGGGCTCGATGGGGTGGGGGACAGAGCTGGCCCAGGAGACCCTACTGGTGTCCTGTGGCATCCAGAGGGAGCAGAACAAACAGCCTCCTTCTCCGGAAAACGACCCCGCTGATTGGAGTTAAAAATAGCGGCGTATCGATTGGGGGCCGTGCCCAGCACCAGTGATCAGGGCTTCATTGGCAAAAGGACTGGCCTGAGTCAGCCCCTCGGGCCATTTATTTTTCCGCTCATCTGGTCAGGGAGCATCCCCCGCACACCCTGGACTGAGCCACGTGTTCCCCGACAGCACGGCTCACTTGCGGGCAGGTCACAGGCAGTCCTTCCTTCCTAGGCCCCTCAGACACTGCCCGTTTCCTGAGCAATTACTAATGCCTGGCAAGGGCTGTTCGGAAGGCCTGTTCTGCGGGCCTCCAGGGAAGTTTCTAGCTCACGGCCCCAGCCCGCGGCTCAGCGGCGTGTGGTGTGGCCCCTGCAGGTATTACCAGGATGGTCCCACTGCTGCCTCTTGGTGGGCACCTGCAGGAACGCCCAAACCTCTTGCCCTGGTAGTGGTCAGACCTGGCTGCCATCCAGGTTGGGCTCCCAGGCTTCCTGGGGTGGGGGGTGAGTGGGGAGACCACACCAGGTACCCCTCCATGGAAGACAGGGGACCACCTGGCTTTGCACCCAGACTGCAAGCTCCCTTTCCACGTGGATTCCCGTCAGCACTCCTCTTCCTGGGGTCTACACCCAACAGAGACACAGGGATTGCTACTTAGTGTTAAACCAGGCTCCATCCTGTCCCACAAAAGGTACATCTACCTGGACCCCCGGAATGTAACAAGTTTTGGCAATAGGGCCTTCCCAGGAGTTGGGGAAGATGAGGTCTTAGTGTATCAGGGTGGCCCTGGGTCCAGCAGCAAATGTGCTCAGAGGAAGAGAAGAGACACAGAGATATGTAGAGGAGGCTTTGTGAAGACACGGGCAGAGCTGGCGGAGGCAGCTGAAAGCAGAGGGGTGCCGGAGGTCGCCAGGAGCCGCCCAGCGCGGCAAAGAGGAAGGACCAACCCTGCCACACCTGCATCTTGGACTTCTGACCTAGGAACTGCAAGAGAATCAGTGCCCGGTGCTGAAAGCCGTGCAGTGGGGCAGTGGAGCACGCCTGCAATCCCAGTGTATGGGAGGCTGAGACAGGAGGATCACAGGTTTAAGGTCAGCCTCAGCAATTAAGGGAGACCCTCAGCAACTTAGTGAGACCCTATTTCCAAAGAAAAAAATAAAAAGAGCTAGGGGTGTATCTCAGAGACGGAATGCTCCTGGGTTCAATCTCCAGTACCAAATAAAGAAGCAAAGCTACACAGTCTGTGGCGATGTGTTACGGCAAATCAAAGAGATCGAAGTCTCCTCTGAAATGCCACAAAGGCCATGTCAGGGTGGCAGGGTGGCCAAAGCCAAGGAAACCGCAGGCTCGCAGTGACACCGCCACAGCTGTTCAGCATCCACCTTTCTGGGACTCGGTTTCCTGGACCCTAAAATGGGAACAATAATCCAACTGCTGGAGAGGGCTGGAAGAGCTATGTAGATTTCACATGTGCTCAGCTGTGTGTGTGTGTGTGTGTGTGTGTGTGTGTGTGTGTGTGTACACGCATGCATATCAGGGTCCTGAGGATTAAGCGGGGGGGGGGGGGCGCTTTCTTGTTTCCATTGCCCAGGCTTGCTGGGTGCAGGGATTTGAGGCCTGTCTAGGGGAGACCCCTTAGAGCGAGAGATATGAATGTGGCTTGAAATTAAGACATTTGCATCCTAGCAGGGTGTGGGCGGGGAAGGCGCTAGTGCGTCCAGGCCCTGCTCCCAGGGCTGGGGATGGACTGAGAGGAAGGGAGGGAGCCTGAGAGGGGAGGCGTCCATACAAATAGCTCGCACACAGGATGGTTTCTTATCAGACTGGGTCCTTGGCCAGCCCTGATAGCCCTTTAGTTTTGTCTTCCATTTCTCTTCTGTCTGTAGCAACTTTCCTTCCCCCATGCTGGGGTCTGAATGTTTGTATTGTTCCCCCAAATTCAACTGTTGAAATTCTAACCCTTGCAGGGCAGGGTGGTGCATACCTGGAAGCCCAGTACTTGGGAGGCTGAGACAGGAGCATCACAGGTTAGAGGAAGCCTCAGAAGCTTAGTGAGATCCTCAGCAACTCAGCAAGACCCTGAGTCAAAATAAAAAATAAAAAGGGCTGGGGGTGTAGCTCAGAGATAGAATGCCCCTGCATTCAATCCCTAGTAACAATAGAAAGGAAGGAAGGAAGGAGGGAAAGAAGAAAGGAAGAAAGGAAGGGAGGGAGGGAGGGAAGGGAGGAAGGAATTCTAACCATCATGGTGATTGCGATAGCCTCTGGGAAGTAGTTAGGTCATGGGGTCAGAGTGCTCATGAATGGGGTTGGTGCCCTTACAAAAGAGGCCCCAAGGAGACCCCTCACATCTACCACGTGAGGACACAGAACACGGCTGTCAAGGAAGCAGAAAGCCAGCCCTTGCCAGACACCAAATCTACTGGCACCTTGACCTTGGACTTCCCAGTCACCAGAACTATGGGGAATGGATTTCTGTTGTTTATAAGCCACCCAACTTATGGGGTTTTCTTATAGCAGCGCACATGGAGTAAGACGCTTCCCTTCCCATGATCGCAGAAGCACGTGGGAACAGACTATGTGGAGCACTTACCAGCCTGGCTCTGGGGGGACCCTTCACACCTCGCAGACAGACCCTATGTAATCCTTACAGTATCTAGTGACACCGAATGACTCCCTGCTTTGCAGTTGAGGAAAATGAGGCTCAGAGAGGTTGAGGAGCCTGCTGACATCACCCAGCCAGTGCACGGGGAGGCTGGGGTTGGATTCTCTTTTCTGACTCCTGGGCTCTCTCCCCACTGTGACCATATTGATTTTCCCTCCCCAGGTGGAGAGTGCAGAGAGCAGAGGTGAGGCCGGTCAAACCCTCGTGGGGAAGGTGGGGGGGGGTCCTGGGCAGGGTCTGTGCTGGCTCAGCAGGAGCCCGACAGGACCTTGGCTCAGAGAACCGGGCGGTGCAGGGTCAGAGAACAAACTGGAATTATAGTCAGCAAGCTGCCTCTGCCTCCCCCTTGCAGGACAGAGTTTAATGGCACTAAAGGAATCTCCTTAATTAAAAACCCATGTCAGGACAGCTTCCAGGGCCCTGCTGGAGGCCACAGGCAGCCATCCCCCACCCCCGCTGGTGACTGATGACATCCTGGGCTAGAGCTTGGCACACGCACAGCCTGGCAAGGCTCGCCCCTCTCCCTCTCCATTTCTTCTCTCCTCCCTCCCCGCCCCCAAGCACAGAGTTCTCCAACCCTCTCCAAAAGAGCCCTAATCCATACGGCAGTATAAATGGCCTACAGTGGGATCTTGGAATACTCTCGTGGGGGACTGGGGAGGGGTATCTCATCAGGGATCAAGTGCAGAAGCTGGATAAAGAAGCCATCCTGGATGAATTTCAGGACTGAGTCAGGAAAGAGGCCGAGAGAGCAGCACCTGGCCTTGCAGGGTGCTTTGGATTGCACACAATGCCCAGCAGGAGAGCCCCACCCTGCCACCACAGGTCTCGGTGGGATCAAGAAAGACAGCCTTGAGGCCTCATGGGATCCCCAACTATCAAAGCCAAAGTCAGTGCGGTTCAATGTGCCATCTTTAATTAGGCAGGAAGGTGGGCACATGGCTTCAGAAACCTTTCCACTGAGAATTAAAAGGATTAGGCAGGGAAGTGGGATAAACAGAAGAACTCACTTCCTGGGTGTGGCTTGATTGAGAGGACCTGGCCATAGGGTTGCAGGGGCTGGGGTCTAGGGCACAAATGTCTGTACCTGGCTGGTGCAATGGTGGTGCTACTGCTGCTGGTGACGATGGTGATGATAGTGATGGTGATGACAGTGGTGATATAGTTGTGGTGGTGGTGTTGCTGCTGCTGATGGTGAGGATATTGATGGTGATGATAGTGGTGATGCTGCTGCTGGTGGTGATGATGGTGATGATAGTGATGGTTATTAATAGTGGTGGTGGTGATGCTGCTGCTGGTGGTGCTGATGGTGAGGATAGTGATGGTGATGATAGTGGTGATGCTGGTGATGATGGTGATGATGGTGATGGCGATGATGGTGATGATGCTGGTGATGATGGTGATGATAGTGATGGTGATGATAGTGGTGATGCTGGTGATGATGGTGATGG
>PVJS01024003.1:6538-29159 GCA_004027185.1 Glis glis
ACGCCCCCGGCCCTATTTTTTTTTATACTTTATTTTGAAACCGGGTCTCACGAAGTTGTGGAGGGCCTCACTAAGGAGAGAGAGAGAGACAGAGAGAGAGAGAGAGAGAGACAGGGAGAGAGAAAGAGAGCTGAGGCTGGCCGCGAACCTGGATCCTCCGGTCTCCGCCTCCCCAAAGTACTGGGATTACAAGCATGCGCCACCACTCCTGGCTTTTAATTTTTCTTTTTATAAATGAGTATATGAAGCTGGGTGCGATGTCACATACCTGTAATTTCAGTACTTAGGAGGCTGAGACAGAAAGATTACAGGTTCCAGGCCAGCCTCAGCAACTTAGTGAGGCCCTCGACAACTTAATGAGATCCTGTTTCAAAATAAAAAATGAAATAGGCCTTCGGGTGTAGCTCAGAGGTAGAACGCCCCTGGGTTCAACCCCCAATACTACAAATAAAGGAAGGGAGGGAGGGAGGGAGGGAAGAAGGGAGGGAGGGATCTTAAAATGCCTGTAATCCAGTACCTGGGAGGCTGAGATAGGAGGACTCCATGTTTGAGGCCAGCCTCAGCAACTTAGAAAGACCCTCAGCAGCTTAGTGGTTCGAAAGAAATGTCAGGAATGGTGGTGCATGCCTGTAATCCCAGTATTTGGGAGGCTGAAACTGGAGAATCAGAGGTTCAAAGCCAGCCTCAGCAACTTACCAAGACTCTCAGCAACATAGTGAGACCGTGTTTCAAAATAAAAAATAAAAAGGGCTTGGGGTGTAGCTCGGAGGTAGAATACCCCTGGATTCAATCCCTAGTACCACAAAAGAAATAAACAGAATAAATAAAAAGTGCTGGAGGGTAACTGAGAGGTAGGATGTCCCCTGTGTTCATATCCCAGTACCAAAAACTAAAAAAAAAACCTTAAAATATTGCAAAGGTTGGAAGCTATGTTGCTGTGTACTTTTGAGATAAAACTTCAAACATTGCTAAAATTTGAGTCTAGTCTCCTGAAGTATTCAAATGAATACTGCTCTGGGATTATTGCAAGAAACTTGCTTGTGACGTTTTCTGGTTTGATATTTGAGGGAAAAAGGAAATGGTTTTTGGTTTTGGAATTTCCTCTGCAGCAGTGTGCAGGTCTTTACAGCCCAGGGCCCTCGCTCACAGCACTGTGCTGAGGAGGCTGCCTCAGTGGCACTACTCATCACAGGGCTGCCTTCCCATCAGTGATTCTATTTTACTAAGATTTTTATGGTCATTAAGTTGTCACAATGAATGTTAAAAGAGATATTCCCTGCCCTCCCCACCCCTAGCTTTGGTCAAATGAATACTTCTCTGGGATCAATGCAAGAAACAACAGTTTCGATATTTCGAGACTAAGGAGAAATGAGGTTAAGGGAAAATGCTCAGAGAAAGGTGAAAACTTAGTTGGCCAACTCCTCTGATGCAGTGAAATTAAGGAGCAGAAGATTGTTATCTGTCAGGGACTTTTTATAGAATGTCCCTTGTACCTGCATTATTGGGAAGAGGGCTTGTTGACCCCCACTGGTTACTGAAAGCAGGAGCAGTAACACCTCAGTTCTAGGAATTTGTGCCCAGGTCTTCAATTTGGAAAGAAGGGTGGGGGTGTAGAAGAAAAAGAAATTAATAGTTTTATAAACCTTTGCCTATCCCAAGTTAAGTCCTTTCAACCTCTATGCCTCATGCCTCATCTTTTAGTTTTTGGCTGGTTGCTCAATGTCTTCTCTTCCCTAATTCTTCCTACTTCCCTTCCTGCTTAGAGAATTTTCCTAGAAATTGGACCAGAACTGTGAATTCTTTTTTTTTTTTTTGGTAGTAGTAAGAATTGAACCCTGGGAATTCTACTGCTGGGCTATACCCCTAGCCCTCTTTATTTTTTTATTTCAAAACAGGGTCTCACTTAGTTGTTGAGGCTGGCCTCGAGCCTGCAATCCTCCTGTCTTAGGCTCCTCAATAGCTGGAATTGCAGGTGTGTGCTACCACACATGGCTCAGAATTGTAAATTCTTACTAATCCTGCAGTTGGGAACAATAAGACTGGCATCAAATCATCTTTTTGTCATAGTAATTAGAGCAAAGTCTTGGTATCCAAAGTTGGTACCCACAGAGCCAGGAAAGAACAATTCAGTCTGCATATTTGAGGACAGGAGAAGCGTGGAAGGTTGGAGTGAGCTAAGCCTCACAGTGGTCAGAGAGAGAGAGAGAGAGACAGACCTAGCTGGAGTCTTCTCAATTACTTATGTGAGTAGTCCTTCTTACAACCCGGTTTCACTCAATCATCCTTCTCCACAATTTGTTGTTGTTGCTGGAGGTTGATCCCATAGGCATTCTACCTCTGAACTACACCCCAACCCTTTTTATTTTATTATTATTTTTTAAATGTTGAAGCAATGTCTCATTAAGTTGCTGAGGGACCTCGCTAAGTTGTTGAAGCTGCTCTTGACTACAATCCTCCCTTCTCAGCCTCCCAAGAACTGGGAGTACAGGTGTGCACCACCATGCCTGGCTCCCAGAATTTTTTCTTTGGAGTAGTACTAGAGGAAGGGGATGTTTCTAAAAGGACTGATGTGTGTGCCATGTCCTTGTAGGACTTCAGAGCTAGAAGAGTCCTTAGGAATAATCTTGTTCAGTCCCTATTTTTTAACTACTTAATTTCTTTTCTTATATGAAATAACTTTGAAGTACTCCTCTCAGAAATCTCCTAATCACTTTGTCATTTTGCATATACAAAAGAACAAGTAAGTAAAAATATTGTACTTTAAATCATGATTCTTTGAGTCAGCATTCTCACTGCTGTTATGCAAAAAACCTGATGACAACAACTTAGAGGAAGGAAGATGTATTTGCTCACAATTCAGGAGATTTCAGGGGTTCAGTCCATGTTAAGCCAGGTGAAGTCTGTGGAGCTCAGGGAATGGCAGTGGGAGCAGAGAGATTGTGCATAAGGTCTTTGCTCTCACATCAAGGAGGCCAGAAGCAAGAGAGAGAAGAAGAGGAGGAGGGACCATATATAATCCCCAAGGCCACACCCCTACAGATCTCTCCTCAGCCTTGTGTGAGAGGATGCCTTGTCTATGTGAGGTCTAAAGGGACATTCCAAATCCAAACAATGACAATGATACTGATCAAAATTGCAGTATTTCACCCTAATGCAATCTGTAGTAATATTCAAAATACAGATACACTGAGCATTTTTTAATTTAATGAGTAATTTACTTTGTTTAAATCAATTCTGTAATTAAAAATATAATTGGTTAATAATTAAATGTGAATATGATATTACAAGATGTTTGATGTGGAGGTAGAAATATCAAACTCATGTAGATTGAAATTTAGACACAGAGTATAGCATCAGGTCATGAAAACATATTTTTTCATTTTTCTTTATTTTAGTGGTTTTTATACTTTTATTGGCACATTATAGTCTCACATCATAATGTAGTTCATACTGATAGTGCACACAGCACTTGGTGGGCTTTCCTCCCGTCTCCTTCCCCATCCCCCCGCCCCTTCCCCATACAGGGTATTGAGGTTGACATTGGTATTCTCACATATGTACATAATATCCATGGAAGTGATTCCTTCATTGATTCTCCCTCTCCTCCCATTCCCCTAGACCACCTCCCTGGCTCCACTGGACTTTCTCCTCCATTATCTGAAGTCTCTCTGGTATCCCAATTTCTCTAGCTTGTGCATATGAGAGAAAACATGTGACACTTCCTGTGCCTAGTTAATCTCACATAGCATAATGTTCTCCAGGTCCATCCATTTTCCTCCAAATGACATTATTTTGTTCTTGATTGCCAAAAAGAATTGCATTGTGTGTATATCCCACAATTTTGTAATCCATTCACCTGTTGATGGACATGTAGGTGGGCTCCATAATTTGGCTATTCTGAATTGTGCTGCTATAAACATGGATATACATATATTGCTGTGATTTTCTGATTTCAGTCCCTCTGGAAAGATATCCTGGAGTGGTATAGCTGAGTCATATGGTGGATCCATTCTCAATTTTCTGAGGAATCTCCACATTGATCTCCATAGCAGCGTATTAATTCGCAATCCCACCAACAGTGTAGAAGAGTTCTTATTTCCCCACATCCTCACCAGCATTTGTTGTTGTTTGACTTCTTGATGATTGCCATTCTAATTGGGGTTGGATGGAATCTCAGTGTAGTTTTGATTTGCATCTCTCTGAATGCTAATGATGTTGAACATTTTTTCATGTATTTATTGGCCATTTGTATCTCTTCTTTTGTGAAGTGTCTATTTAGTTCAGTGACCCATTTCTTGATTGGGTATTTTTTTTTAGTGTTGTCTTTTAGTTCTTTGTATATTCTGGATATTAGTCCTCTATCAGAAGGATAGCTGGAAAAGATCTTCTCCCATTCTGTAGGCTCTCTCTCTAGACTCTTGATGGTTTCCTTTGATGAGCAGAAACATTTTAGTTTAATGCCATTCTATTTATTCATCCTTGTTTTAATTTCCTGAGCCTTGGGGTCTTATTGAGGAAGTTTCTACCTGTGCCTATATGTTGGAGTGTTGGACCTATGTCCTCCTTTAGTAACTTCAAAGTCTCTGGTCTAATTTCCAGGTCTTTGATTCATCTTGAGTTGACTCTTATACAGGGTGAGAGGTAAGGGTTTAATTCCACTTTTCTACAAATGGATAACCAGTTTTCCCAACACCGTTTGTTGAAAAGGCTGTCTTTTCTCCAACATATATGTTTGTCACATTGTCGGAAATCAATTGGCTCTAAGTGTGTGGATTTGTTTCTGTATCTTCTATTCTGTTCCATTGGTCTATGTGTCTGTTTTTGTGCCACTACCATGCTGTTTTTATTACTATAGTTCTGTAGTATAATTTGAAGTCAGGTATTGTGATGCCTCCTGTATGGTTCTTATTGCTGATGATTGCTTTGGCCATTCTGTCAGGAGTCTCAAAAACTATATTGAAAAGGAGTGGTGATAGTGAGCATCTTGTCTTCTTCCTGACTTTAAAGGGAATTCCCGCAATTTTTTTCCATTCAATATGATGTTGGCTTTGGGTTTATTGTATACTGCCTTAATGAAGTTGAGGTATGTTACTTCTATTCCAATTTTCTGCAATTTTTTTAACATGAATGGATGTTGGATTTTGTCAAATACTTTTTCAGCATCTATTGAGATGATCATGTGATTTTTGTCCTTAGTTCTATTTATGTAGTGAATGACATGTATTGATTTGTTTATGTTGAACTAGCCTTGCATCCCTGGAATGAAACCAACTTGGTGATGGTATACAATTTTCTTGATGTAGTTTTGAATGTATATCGCTAGTATTTTGTTTAGAATTTTTGCATATGTGTTCATCAATGATATTGATCTGTAATCTTCTTTTCTTGAGGGATCTATATTCAGTTTGGGTATTAAGGTGATACTAGACTCATAGAATGATTTTGGAAGGTTCCCATCTCTTTCCATTTCACATAATAACTTGTGAAGTATTGGATTTAGTTCTTCTGTAAAGGCTTTGTAGAATTCAGCTGGGAATCTGTCCGGACCTGGACTTTTCCTTGATGGAAGGCTTTTTTATTGCTGTTTCTATCTCTGTGCCTGCTATTGGTCTGTTTAGGTTTTCTATATCTTCTTGGTTCAATTTAGGTAGATTTTATATGTCTAGAAATCTGCCCATTTCTTCTATGTTTTCTACTGTATTAGAATATAAATTTTCAAAATAGTTTCTGATGATCCTCTGGATTTCCCCACTATCTGTGGTGATGTCTCCTTTTTCATTCCTGATTTTAGTAATTTGGGTTGATTCTTTTTCTTTATTTAGGTTGGCTAAGGTTTTATCAATCTTGTTAATCTTTTCAAAGAACCAGCTTTTTGTTTTGTTGATCATTTGTATTGGTTTTTTGCTCTCTTTTTCATTGTTTTCTGCTCTGATTTTAACTATCTCTTGCCTTCTACTGGCTTTGACATTAGACTGGGTTCAATCTAGGGGATTGAACCCAGGGGCATTCTACTTCTGA
The DNA here is from genome assembly GCA_004027185.1 of Glis glis. Taxonomy (NCBI): domain Eukaryota; kingdom Metazoa; phylum Chordata; class Mammalia; order Rodentia; family Gliridae; genus Glis; species Glis glis. The sequence goes on from PVJS01024003.1 coordinate 12,557, forward strand.
GCTATACTCCAGCCCTAATTTTTATTCTTTATTTTGAAACACGGTCTCACTAAGTTGTGGAGGGCCTCACTAAGTAGCTGAGGCTGGCCGCGAACCTGGATCCTCCAGTTTCAGCCTCCCAAGTACTGGGATTACAAGCATGCGCCACGGCTTCTGTTTTTCTTATGTGGTCACTCAGTTCTATAAATTTTCCTCTTAAAATCGCCTTCAAAGTGTCCCATAGATTTTGGTATGTTGTGTCTCTATTTTCATTTAATTCTAGGAATTTTTAAATTTCTCTCTTTATTTCTTCTCTGATCCAGTCCTCATTCAAAAGTTTGTCATTCAATCTCCATGTATTTGTGTAATTTCTTTTGGTCTTCCTGTTGTTGATTTCTACTTTCATTCCATTATGATCTGAAAAGATGAAGGGAATTATATTACATTTTTTTTTAATTTGCTGGTACTTGCTTTGTGGCCCAGGATGTGGTCTGTTTTGGAGAAGGTTCCATGAGCATCTGAGAAGAATGTGTATTCAGCTGTTGTTGGTTGGAATATTCTGTATAAGTCTATTATGTCAATTTGGTTTATAGTGTTCTTTAGCTCTGAAGAGTCTTATCTTTTGCCTGGAAGCTCGATCTAGTAGTGTGAGCAGTGTTTGAAGTCTCCCAATATTATTGTATTCGGGTCTATTTGAGACCTAATGTCCTGAAGAGTTTGTTTTATAAAAGTGGGTACACCCACATTTGGGGCATAAATATTTATTATCATTACATCCTCTTGTTGGATTGTTCCTTTTATTAGTAAAAAGTGACACGCTTTGTCTCTTCTTAGAAGTTTTAACTTAGTCTGTTTTGTCAGATATGAGTGTTGCTACACCTGCTTGTTATCCGTCTCCATTTGCATAGTATATCTTTTTCCATCCTTTCACCTTTATCCTATGAATATCTTTGCATGTAATGTGAGTTTCTTGCAAGCAGCATATAAGTGGATTATGTTCTTTAATCCACATTGCTAGTCTATGCCTTTTAATTGGGGAGTTTAGACCTTTGACATTCAGTGTTATTATTAAGAGATCATTTCTGTTTCCTGTCATTTTGAGTTATATCTTCTGTTGGATATAGTGTTATTTGTCCTTCACTTCTTTGCCCATCTGGTGGAATTCACCCCTTCTCTGGTTCTGGTATTTACTTCTTTTTTTCTTTGTGTTTTGTTTCTTTACATATTTTTTCTAGTGCTCACTTGGTAGTCATGAATTCTTTTAGTTTCTGCTTGTATTGGAAGGTTTTTATTTTCCATCTATTTTGAGTGATATCTTTGCAAGATATAGCAGTCTTGGCTGGAAGTTGGAGTCTTGGTTGGAAGCCTGTAGCTGTGATCTTGTGAACCTTTGCTGGCCCCTAGCCTCTCTGCTTTCAGGGCCCAAGCTCTGGCAGGGAGAGATTATACTATTCTGAGCCTGGGACTTGGGTGGCTCAGTTATTTAGCCCTAGGGACACTGCCGCTGCTCCGGGTGGCTGCGATCCTGTGAGACCTTGTTGGCCTCTGGCCTTGGTGCTACTAGCATCCAAACAATGCCAGGCACTAGTTTATAGCCTTCTGAGCCTGCAGCATAGTTGGCTGGGTTATTTCAACCCACAGACCCAACTGCTGATAGTCCTGCGGTTGCTGGAGACCCTGCAGGGGCACAGCGAACTGCCAACTCAAGTCCCTCCTACCAGCATGTCTCTAGGGACTGTCTGATAATTCACGTTTCTGCTGTGTCCAATTGTAGCCCCCGCCCCCACCTCCACAGTGATGATTTGCAAACTCACTGACCCCGCATGCCTGTTTGTTGCCATGCAAGTCCTTTGTAACTACATAGCTTCCCACTGGGACATTTTGTAAACTCGCAGTCTTGAAGAGTTCTGCTTGGGTCCCTGAAGGCAGAGATGAGTTCAGCTGCAGTCACTGGATTTTGCTGGGCAATTTGCCTAGTTTGTCTGTAGGTTCACAGTGGTCTTGATGAGGTGGAATATAGCCATTGGGGTCCCTGCAGGAAGGTCCTGGCATTTCTGGGTCAGAGTTCAACTGTAGCTACAGGATTTTGCTGGGTGATCTTGCTGGGCAGTCTGGAGAGTCAAGTCTTGAGGTAGTCCAGAAGAGTGTGATTGATTTGATGATAGTTTTCTTCAGACACTGGCTCAACAGGATTCTGCTCCTTCTTTGCTGGAGTTGGTTCTAAGAGCCACCAGGTCCCGGCAAGCTGCCAGCCCCAGCGCGGACTCACCAAGATCATGAAAACATATTTAAAATTCTTGTATTTTGCACATCTAAAAAGCAATTGATTTATTTTGTTCATTTATTTAGTTTTGATTGTAATCATAAAAAGAGATTTTCCAGGCTGCTATTTGTAAGCATTTTCCTGAAAGTGACATATTGTAGACATATTTTCCATTATCCTTTATTACCAGTGAATGAAAATCAAATTGGATATTGCCATCCTTTTTTTTTTTTTTTTGCTATTTAACATTGGATTTTGGCAGCACTAGAGATATCTTGATGTGCTATCGAATTTTTCTCAAATGAAAACAATTTATGGATCTTTTGACAAGCATCTAGAGACAAATTTACAGATTTTCCTCCCCCCACATTTACTTGTTATATTTCAACTTTGGTGTGCTTTTTGCTTTGGGACTTCCAAATAATCATTGATAATTAAATACCAACAACAAATTAAAATAGTATGTCAATAGCATATTTAAAAATATGTCATATTTTAATTTTTTTTTTTTGCGGTACCGGGGATTGAACCCAGGAGTGTTCTACCTCCGCGCTACACCCCGACCCTATTTTTTATACTTTATTTTGAAACCAGGTCTCACGAAGTTGCAGTGGGCCTCACTAAGTAGAGAGAGAGAGAGAGAGACAGCTGAGGCTGGCTGCGAACCCAGATCCTCCGGTCTCCACCTCCCAAAGTACTGGGATTACAAGCGTGTGCCACCATGCCCGGCTTATTTTAATTTTTTATTTATTTTATTTTATTTTTTGGTGCTGGAGATTGAACCCAGGGATACTCTACCTCCGAGCTACACCCCCAGCCCGATTTTATTTTTATTTTGAAACAGGGTCTTGCTAGGTTGATGAGAGTCTCACTACTTGCTGAGGCTGTCTTCGAACCTGTAATCCTGTCTCAGCCTCCCAAGTACTGGGATTATAGGCATGTGGGACCACACGCAGCTAAAAATATGTGACAATTTAAAACAAGTTAAAGTTTTATAACAGTCAGAACCATCCCAGGGGATACCAGTGATCTCCTGAGTTATAAATAGCTTGTGCTCCCGGGCAGAAGCATGTTCATTTGATCACCTGTGATCACTCATTATATCCAGAGAATCTCCAACTGCTCCCTTTTCTTTCTTTCTTTCTTTCTTTCTTTCTTTCTTTCTTTCTTTTCTTTTCTTTTCTTTTCTTTTTTTTTTTTTTTTTTGGATACTGGAGGCTAAACCCATAAGCATTCTACCTTCAAGCTACACCCAGCCCTTTTTATTTTATTTTGAAACAGGGACTCCTTAAGTTGCTGATAATCTCGCTATTGCTGAGGCTGGCCTAGAATCTATGATCCTCCTGTCTCAGCTTCCAAGTACTGGGGTTTCAGGTGTGTACCACCACACCCAGCTCAGCTTCTCCCTTTTTTAAAATACTTTTATAACTGCTCCCTTTCAAAGGTGAAGTAATTTTCGAAATAGTTTTTTGAGTATGGATTGTTTGGACATTCTGGGGACTGAATCCAGGGGTGTTCTATCTTCAAGCTACACCCCAGCCCATTTTTTAAATTTTTATTTTGAAACAGGGTCTCGCTTAATTGCTGAGGGTCTTGCTAAATTGATGAGGCTGGTCTCAAAACTGTGATCCTCCTATCTCAGCCTCCCAGGAAGTGGAATTACAGGCATGTGCCACCATGCTGGGCTGCATATGGATTAAAAAAAAACCAGAAAATGAAATAGGCACCATTACTGCTTTTAGTGATGTGAACCTCCTGGGATGACTTCATGAATCGTAGGATCAGGAAGTGGCTCCCAAACATAGAATCCATGTTTTGCAGATGAAAGCTGTTACCCAGAGTTTAAGCTGCCCAAGGTCACACGGCTAAGGATTGGAGGAAGGACATCTTTGTTGCTTCAGCCTTGTGTCCCTTCCATCACCCGGTTAATGTCTTGTGTGGCTGGCCTTGTAGCTCTGTGTCTCTCTTTAAGATGCATCTAATTAAATGTCCCCATGAGTCATGTTTGTTCTTAAACTAACAGGTCGGATGGGAGCAGGAGAAAAGAAGAATGCCTGCAGCGTGCAGTACCGGCGGCCCTTCGGCTGTGCAGTGCTTAGCATCGCGGACCTGCTAACAGGAGATACGAAGGATGATCTCATCCTGAAAGTGTACATGTGAGAAACATGAATGTGCGGGGCCTGGGTGGGCACTGCGCACCTGTGGATCCTACCTGGATGAAAGCTGCTGTATGTGGGTAATCAAAGAACAATGGATGGACTGGGTTTTTGAGTCAAAACCCAGTAATCTTTGACTTGCTACAAGTGAGCTCACAAGTCACACTTTGCCAGTCAGAGGAATAATGAAATTGTGAAGCAATGAGTACAGACAGTTTATCAATTGGGTAGACCATTTACTGTGTCGCAGACCTCCATTGAATTTATATAGACCTGTCGTGTCTTTACCTTCACACAATTGATTTGTTCTTGGTGAGTGGAAATACTTTACCTTTTCAGTACAGTGAATTAGGAAAGGGAAGCTTAGGTGATTACCCTCCTACTCTAAGTATTAGTTTGCTGGCCCAAGGTACCACAAGCAGTGAGGTTTGAACAACAGAAATTTATTGTCTCCCTGTTGGGGAAGCTGGTGGTCTGAGAGCATGGGTGGGCAAGGCTGCTTCCTGCTGAGACTGTGGGAGAGAATCTGCTCCATGTCTCTCTCTCAGCGCCTGGCAGTCTTTGGTGTTCTGTGGCTCGTAGGTACCTTGCTCTGATCTTTGTGTGGCATTCTCCCTGGGTGTGCAGCTGTCTCTGTGTTTAAATTTCCCTTTATATAAATACAATCTTATTGGATTGAGGTTCATGCCAGAGACCTTATTATAACATGATTACCTCTGTAAAGACCCTCTTTTCAAATCAGGTCACATTCTGAAGCACTGGGGGTTAGGACTCAACATTGTCTTCTTGGGGACAGCACAGTACAACCATCATGCTACACTAAGAAAATCACTTGATATAGTACAAATTTTAAGATAAATTATTTCAAAACTACACACAGGTTTGGATCAACCCACCCTGACCACCTGTCCACAGGTTTGGGAATTAGGTACAGTGGCCCATGCCTGTAATCCCAGTACTTAGGAGGCTAAGACAGGAGGATCTCAGGTTCAAGACTAGCTTCAGCAACTTCGTGAGACTCTCAACAACCTAACAAGCCCCTGTTTCAAAACAAAAAATAAAAAGTCCTAGGAGTATAGCTTGAAGATAGAACACTCCTGGGTTCAATCCCTAGTAACACACACACACACACACACACACACACACGCACACACACACACGCTGATGTCCAGTGAGATTATCATAGCAGACCCACTGGAGCATCCTCATTTCTGGTTTGAGGGCCAACTGCTGATCATCACCATGAGCAAACTTGCTTTTGCCTTTTATTCCGGAGTTTGTGTTGATAGATCCAGCATATGCCAATAGTGTTTCCACATGAGGTGGTAACACAACCCACCCACTGCCTGGGGGTCATATACTTCAAATTGCTTTTTGACCACTACTGCTGCAGGGTTTCATGGATTTATCTACTCTCCACCAAGTGGGACCTCTGCAGCAAACTTAGTAATTAGTTGACAAAGATTTATCTATACTCGGTGGTTTAGGACTGGAAACTGTGTGTGTGTGTGTGTGTGTGTGTGTGTGTGTGTGTGTGTGTATGTGTGTGTGTGTGAGAGAGAGACTGGGGATTGAGCCCCAGGGCATTCTATGTCTGAGCTATACCCCCAGCCCTATTTTATTTTTTTACTTTGAAACAAAGTCTCACTAAGTTGCAGAGGGCTTCGCAACTTGTTGAGGCTGACCTTGAGCCTGCGATCCTCCTGTCTCAGATTATAGGTGTGCCATCATGCCCTGTTTCTTTGTGGTTTATTATTGTCTTATTTTTCTCAAGTACCAGGTAAGGTTTTGGGTAATTCTTTCTAGAAGAGAAATCCCTTAAAATGCCAATTCAGCAGATCACAAAGCTGTTTCCAGAGAATACTGGTCAAAATGGTCACTGCACAGCAGGAAGAACTGTGAATTTAGTGAAACTCTCCAGAAAAGTGCTTGTTAGAAACAGTTTTGAGGAAGTTTCTATTTGTTAAGGTTATTGAAACCCTATTCCATCTGGCACTCAAAGAATAGTAGCAAACTTAAGGAACTTTAAATAATGCAGAGAGAGACCTGTAGAGTACTGGAAGGGGATTGAGGGACCCAGTGAAGGAGGGCAAGAGGGAGGATTGAAGAAGGAAACATTTCAAATAATACTATGGCAAGATGTAAACTAACTTGTGGGGAGGGAGGAGGTGGGAGCAGGGTGGGATGTGGAGGGAAATACACCAAGAGCTGTGTGCATGTATCCTTTTAACACATCGAACCTCACTATGATGTATAATTGCAATGCACTAGTAAAATAATTTTTAAAAACAGTAACAAATAATTCATCTGAGATTGGAAGGTATTTCATTCACCTACTATAGGGACTTTGATTTTATATGGACTTTTTTTAAAGTTAAAACAAAAACTTCATAGTCACTTAACTAATAGGATAGCAAACCATCTTTCTTCCTTCCCCACCGGGCTGAAATAAGAAACCTGGAGGCAGAACAAACTAAGTGGCAATGTGATGTCTCACAGCTGGACAAGTGAAATGGTTTCTTCCATTGTAATTTTCCAGCCTTTCAAGACTCAGGGCTGGGTTGGTAACCCTTTCTTAACTGGCTTGAACATGACCTCCATCATGTTCATCCTGGAGAAGCCGATGGTGATAAAGTAAATAAATGTGTAAGCTAATAATTGTGAATTGTCTGCCTCAGCTGTTACCACTAGGAAAAGGGGTTTGTACTGTGGAACATTTGGATTGATAGTGCATAGAATCTTGATATTTGGGACTTCAGAAGAAGTGTCTCTAGCTAATAAGAGATAGTAGAAAATTTACAAATATGTCCAGATGAGGGAAATCTTCCTTAGCCTCATCAGGAAAGTAGTAGCAGTAAAGATGACTAGCAGACACACACATTTATTTATCAGGAGTTAACTGACAGAGGGACATCCATCCACCCATCCATCTGTCTATGCAACTAATGTTTTTAAGCCTCTACAGTGTTCAAAGTACTGAAAGGAACGCAGATATCAAACAGTTCTAGAAGTAGTCCTTGAGAAACCATAGTGTACTAGGTGAATTACCCCCATGTAAATAAAGATAGCAAGAGCGAGTCAGTGATAAGAGCTAAAGGAAGTGGTACTGATCACTGTAAGAGTGAGACAGAGAAATGCCATTCTCTCAGACATGCAAAATTGGAGAGTTCTTTTTTATTACCCTTTGGTAAATCCTGCCAGCCTTTTTTTTGTGTGTGTTTGTGTATGTGGTTCTGAAGATTGAACCCAGGGGCATTCTACCTCTGAGCTATACCCCCAGTCCTATTTTATTCTTTATTTTGAAACAGGGTCTCACTAAGTTGCAGAGGGCCTCACTAAGTAGCTGAGGCTGGCCGCGAACCTGAGATCCTCCTATCTCAGCCTCCCAAGTACTGGGATTACAAGTGTGCGCCACCACTCCTGGCTTCCTGCCAGCCTTTTGCCAGAGTAAATTGCATTAACATCAGTTTCATTCTGCCTAATTTGTTGTCTTTTGATGCTATTCAAACTTGGTCATGTGACAGAAGTCAGAGACTTGCTAATGAGAAGTAATATTTATTGAGCATTCACTATATACTAGGTATTACTATCAACCCAGGCTTATTTAATGTTCATGGTATTACCTCTATTTCACAGATGAAGAAATCAAGTCACAGAGAGGGTAAATCACATGCCTTCCACTGTATGCACCATTCTCTGAGATTCTTTTCTGTTTGGGGGCCGCTTGCATTTTTTGAGTTCATCCTCTGTGATGAGGTAGGTGGTCAGGCATTCCCAGATATGGCCTTTACTGCTCATCTTAGTGCAGTCATAAGAAGACTGATTATTTGCCGCAGATTATTAGGATTCTAAGGAGGCTCCGGAAGTACATTACTTTGGTTGTTACAGAAAGAGCAGGTGTGCTGTTAAGGCCATAGCTGGGTCTCATGCGTCATTAAAGCTTAACTGAGTGATAATGTTTTCGTAGGTGTAACACAGAGAGCGAGTGGTACCAGATCCATGAGAACATCATCAAGAAGCTGAACGCACGCTATAATCTGACTGGCTCCAATGCAGGTGAGTGTGAGGCTGGCTGACTTTGCCTGCACTAGTTATTTCAGGCCCTTTTATTTGTCTGTGTGAGAAGGAAATAGCAGCCCTTTTTTCCCTCTCTTTTATTTAGTCCCTAATATTAAAAATGTGCACTTAACATTCTGCTATGTCTCCCTATGCTGTTATAGGCTTGTAACTATAATTTTCTATAAAAAAATGTATTCTGCTCTGATTTGAAACGAAGTACAGAATCTGAATTTGTTCAGCAGTACCAATCTTAAGACCTATCTCGATCTCCCAATTACTGGCATGACACCATGCTTGGCTGTAGTATTATTTTAGAGTAGTAACATGTCATAGAATCTATTATATTATATAGCATATAGATTATAGCATATAGTGGCATCTCTAAGTAATTAATAGCAAAATGTTGATGAATATCATTTGCATCCATTCTATCCTTCAGTCGGACACTGAAGCAAAATAATATTCAGTTGTGTGTGCATGTGTTTTTGTTTTGTTTTGTTTTTGTGGTACTAGGGATTGACCCCAGGGGCATTCTACCTCTTAGCTACACCCCCAACCCTATTTTATTTTTTTATTTTGAAACAGGGTCTCACTAAGTTGCAGAGGGCCTCACTAAATTGCTGAGTCTGGCTGCAAACCTGCAATCCTCCTATCTCGGCCTCCCAAGTACTGGGATTAGAGGTGTGCACCACCACACCCAACATATTTATTTCTTTTCTTTTTCTTTCTTTCTTTTTTTTCTTACTAGGAATTGCACTTAGGGTCATTCTACCTCTGAGCTACACTCCTAGCCCTTTTTATTTTGAAACAGGGTCCCGTTAAATTGATGAGGGTCTTCCTTAGTTACCTTGTGTTGGCCATGAACCTGCAATCATCCTGTCTCAGACTCCCAAGTACTGAGATTGCAGGTGTGCACCACCACGCCTGGCTCAGTTGTGTGTTTTAACTGATGTAAAGAAACTTCAGATTTGATAAACTAATATTTGGACTGATGCATTGTTTTAGAAGTCATTTTTAAAGCACTTCCATGTTGATATAGTGTTATAGTACAACTTGCCTGGTAATTAGAATCACCAGAGTTTAAACTCAGACCACCTTTTTTCTGACTGCTGCACATCTTGCTAGGCCAGAGTTACCCACAAAGAGAAAGTAGCTGCAGACAGGCGCTTTGTGGTTCAATTCAGTGAGAGTCATGAGTGTCCACAGCTCACACATGTAGTGGCATTTCAGGCTGTAATGGGTGGTGAGGTCAGCTCTTTCCACCCTCTCCCAAGAGTTGGGGAGGTAATGTGGGTTTTATTTTACGCAGATCATCATTTGCTTTGGACAATGTCCTGTATCTACCACTGAATAAACAAGAGACTTGGAGCACTCATTATTGAGGGCAGAGTCCCTAAAAGACCAGTAGGAAACAGTAGGAGTGGAATACATCAAGTCATAAGTGTAGAGTCAGCTATGTATGTTGCCTTCTCTTTTCCTGTAAAATGACTGTGACAGTACTGACTGTGTATGGACTGAGTGGCTCTACTCCAGTGGATCCTCAGTAAGGAGGTAGAGCTAGCTACTGCTACTATTTTAAAACTTGTCATGCCAAATTCATTGACTTCCAGCTAAATCTAGTAATTCTATACTGAACCCTCAGATGTGTCTCGATACCACTGACCATTATTTATCATTAAATATACTCTCGACCTGTGCTCTACCCTTCAGTGGGCACTAGCGCTGCATGTGAGCCTAATCTAGTCTGGGAATGGGGATGTGCTGTGACTGTGAACAAGATCCCAGAGTTTGAAGACTCGGTACTATAAAAAGAATGTAAAATATCCTGTTAATATTTTATATGGATTACTTATTATATGATAACATTGTGGATATATTGGGCTAAGCAAAATAAGTTATTAAAATTAATTTTGTTTCTTTTTACTTTTTGAATGTGTCAACTAGAATCTTTTAAATTTCATCTTTGACTCATAAGATTTTCTTTTTTTTTTTTTTTTTTGGTGGTACTGGGGATTGAACCCAGGAGCGCTTTACCTCTGAGCCACACCCCCAGCGAAGTTGCTGAGCATGTCTAAGTTGCTGAGGCTAGACTTGAACCTGCGGTCCTCCTGTCTGTTCCCCATGCCTGGCCTGACATGATATTTCTGTGGGACACTGCTGTTCTAGGCACAGTTGGCAGGATAACATTTTCCGTCAGGTGCATCTCCTGTCTCACAAACATGTTCATTATTCCTTCTGCCTACTCACTGTGGATGGAGGAGTCTGGGTAGCTTCTCCTCTCTCCCCGAGGGTCCTGTTACTCTCACTAGCTTGCATTTGCTCTCTATGTGAATAAACAATTACAAAGCTAATCCTGACCATCTGACGTTCCCATGTGCTGCCTGACTTTCCTACCATCACAGGTGCCATCTTCACTAACTGGAAAGTGTTGAACTACTGCAGAACACTTTTTTCTCAACTCATGGATCCCCAAGCCTCTTTCCTTTTGACTATTCCCCACGCAGAACAAAATTCATGTTTTCAGTTGTTTGAATACGTTTCAGTTGTTTGAATACTTTGACCCTGTTTCAAAAGAAAAATAAAATAGGGCTGGGGGTGTAGCTTAGAGGTAGAATGCCCCTGGGTTCAATCCCCAGTACCAAAAAAAAAAAAAAAAGATTTTGTCATTGTTCAAGCTGAGCTGATACCCCGTTGCTTTCTTGGTCATGGTTGGTGGTGGGCTTTGATTTCTACTCCCAGATAGACTCTTTTTTTTTTGCAGTGCCGGGGATTGAACCCAGGGGCGTTCTACCTCCGCGCCACACCCCCGGCCCTATTTTTTATACTTTATTTTGAAACCCGGTCTCACGAAGTTGCAGAGGGCCTCACTAAGTAGAGAGAGAGAAACAGGGGGAGAGAGAGAGAGAGAGCGAGCTGAGGCTGGCCGCGAACCCAGATTCTCCGGTCTCCGCCTCCCAAAGTACTGGGATTACAAGCGTGTGCGCCATCACACCCGGCCCCCAGATAGACTCTTAATGTAACTGATCCTGTGCCCTGTAAGGCTTCTGTTAAGGGTCAGAATATGTCATTGCCCAAACTATGCTGATACACAGTTCCCTTTTGGATCATGGTGAAGGTCTTGGTGATGAGCAGATTTCTCTCTGCTTACAGATAGGAGTCATCTCTTTGAAAGTATAATGTGGTGTTTTTGAATTTTGCCTCAGCAAGCAAGATGTCCTAGGCAGGAATCATAGTTTCACTAGAATAATAGAAATATCATTCTCTGAGAGTTATTTGGAGGATTAAAAGAGAAAATTCATGCAAAGCACTTACCATAGGATTTGACACATCATAAGTAGGTATATTCAGTGTTAGCTATTGTTATTGTTTACCCACTTTGAAGCCATTATCTGGAATATTCTCCTCTTTCTTTTTAAGTTACTTCTTTCATTTTTTCAAAATGGATGCTGATTTAATCGCCTAAAGGAAGACTTTTAGAGAAATATAGTTGGAGCCAGGTGTGGTGATACACACCTATAATGCCAATACTTGGGAGGCTGACCCACGGGGATCACAGGTTCCAGGCCAGCTTCAGCAACTTAGCAGTTCTGTTTTGAAATAAAAAATATCTACCATGATACCTAGGTTCCTAGGCAGCCAAACATTTTACCTGGCTTCTGCTACAGAGCCCTGTCTGCTCTCCTAGCCTTATCCATCCCGAGTCCCAGCCAGTCCCTCACAGCCAGCATCTCAATGACTTTTCTCTTCTGGTCTCTACCTGTTCCCTTCTTACCCTTTCAAGCCGAGGTGTACCCAGCCCTAAACCTCATCACTCTACAGTACTGGTCCAGAGAAACAAAGCTCAGAACAAAGTTTAAAAATAAAAACAAGACTTATTCTTCCCACCAAAGTTTCTACACTTCATTGTTGGTGGATCATTGTTCTTTTAACCCCAACCTATTCCCTTTCTTGAGGAAAGGGAGTTAAAGGCCAGCTAGGTATTGAGGACCCATTCAGCTTCCTTATTGAAAGGGAGGCACTCTAATGACTTACTTAAAAATATTAAAGGAAGCACGAGCACAAGAAATTGAAGTGGGAAATCGGGTCTAATGTTCAGCTATTGCAGCAGTTGGATATGCTGACTTCCACTGTTTTTCTACTCGGACCGTGGAATTGTTGATTAAATGGAAGCAGCGCAAACATTTTCCAGAGAATTGAGTTCACTCTAAAAAGTATTTTCTTTTCTGCTTTCCCCCTGCTATTCCTTGATCATTGTTACTAAAAAAAGAAGAAAAGAATAACTTTGAAATTACTTTGAAACAAATTCCACTAGCTAATTTCCAGGCCCTTTATGCTTCATTGACGCCCTCCCATCTCTTGGATTTGTAATCTTGTCTGTTTAATAGATGAAAGGATTCATCTAGTTAACTGGGGGGTTTCCCTCTAACCTAAGACATATATTGCAAAGGTACATTAACCACTCTTTTTATTGAGTGTCCATTTAACTTTTAAAGGTAAAAAATAATTAGGCTAATGTAGCTCTGTAGTTAGATTTAGTTAGGTTGAGTAATTTGAAATCTTCACAGTTGTGCTGTGTGGTCATTTTAAAATCCAAAAACAATATTGTGGGAATTTGAAATTCTAAGAATATTTATTAAAGTGAGCCTTGTTTAAGTTTGTTGAACAAATGGTCATTATAAATGTCACCTCTGATAGATAGCAATTGAATTATATGAATGTGATATTAAACTGAGCCAATATGATTTACTGGGGCAAATTCAGTTCTTAGACTTCAGATAAAGTGTGTAAAAAATCATTGGCAATGGTTCACTATGTCATAAGAGAAACTTCAAAATATTTTTATCATCTGTGTATTTATGAACTGTTATTTCCTGTAGTTTTCATAAGCATATTCAACTGCAAGAAGTCATATTTGCTGATCAAGTATATTTCTAGAATTTTCTTTTTGCCTGAATGTGGTTATGTTCCTGCCAAATGGACTTTTTAATTGTCAAGGCAGGTTAAAAGGAATTACCTAGATAAGGAACATACAACATATAGGAAGAACAGTTTAGCTCTATGCAGAAAGTATATAGTATTCTCTATTTGGCTGAGGTAAAAACTGACTTTTGGAGTTAGGTTGCATTTTTGTTGTCGAGTGTCCTATCTACACATACCAATATAGTCATTTAATTCAGTATCAAAGAAACGTTATAAATCTTAAGGATTTTATCAGTGTCACTAATTTTTAAACATTGCATTTAGGAACTTTGCTTTCAAATGCAAGACTATTAAAAGTAGTACTTATTGGCACCACCTATTGGCTAGAAATATGGCATATTATTGTTTTGCTTAATTTTGGAATATCCTAATTTTTAAACTCTGATCTTTTTAAATTCTTTTAAAGAATTTTTAATATTAAACTAATTTTACTTATAGAAAAATTGCAAGAACAGTGCAAAGAATTACTAATTTCCCAAAGGTTAACATTTTACTACATCTGCTTTATTTCCAAATATATACACATGCGTGTGCACACACAAACACACACACTCTTAATTCAATGTTACTGACATGTTATAATTCTCAAGCATTACATCAGTACTCCTGATTTGTGTATGTGTATATATATATTTATATATATATATATATATATGTATTTACATGTACACATACATATATATTCAAATACATACATACTATACATATTTATCTGCATTTCTTTTTCTGAATGGCCTGAGAACAAATTGTAGCCATAATGCTCCCTGTATTCTTATTTATTTCAGGACATGGCAACATAGCCACAATACAGTTATCAAATTCAGGATGTTAAATTGATATAATACTATTATTTAATATGCAGACCTTATTAAAATTTCAACAGTTTTCTTAATGTCCTCTATAATAATAGAAAACCAAGCTGTATCAAATATGGTTGTCATATCTTGTTGATGTCTTTTTTTCTTTTCTCTTTTTTAAAATATATTCATTTATTGGTGCACTGTAGTTATACATTTTGATAAGTGTCAGGGTATCAGAAGCATGCATGCACACATTGCTCATTTAGCCCTTCCTCAAATCCCACCTTATTCCCTCCCCCTTCCCTCCTTTTCGTGCTCAGCATAGTGATTGACTCTGATAAGTTTGTGTATATACATAGTGTGCATTAGTGAGTTTCCCTCTTCCACCCTCCCATCTCCCTTAGTTAGGTCCCCTTCTTGCTTATCTAAAGTTTTCTCCTTTGTTTGGAGTCCCTTCTAAGTTCCATTCTCCCTAGCTTCCACATATTAGGGAGAACATCTGTCTTTTCATCTTTGTGACTGACTAATCTCACTTAGCATAATGTTCTCCATTTCTCTCCATTTCCCTGTAAATGATGTAATTTTGTTCTTTACGGCTGTGTAAAATTCCATTGTGTACATATCCCAGAGTTTTGTAATCCATTCATCTGTGGATGGACACCTTGGCTGGTTCCAAAGTTTGGCAATTGTGAATTGTGCAGCTATAAACATAGATACACATGCATTAGTCTGGTAGTTTGGTTTCAGTTGTTTTGGGTAGATGCCTAGAAGTGGTATTGCTGGGTCATATAGTAGGTTCATTCCCATTCTTCTGAGGATCTTCCACACCCTTTTCGAAAGTGGTTGCAATAATTTGCAATCTCACCAACAGTGTATTAGAGTTCCTACTTCTCCACATCCTCGCCAGCATTTGTTATTGTTTGTGTTTTTAATGATTGTCATTCTAATTAGGATTAGGTGAAATCTCAGGGTAGTTTTGATTTGCATCTCTCTGATTGCTAATGATGTTGAACATTTTTTCATACATTTATTAGACATTTGTGTTTCTTCTGTGAAGTGTCTATTTAGTTCACTTGCCCATTTTTTTATTGGGTTATTTGTTTTTTTAGTGGTGATTTTTATAAGTTCTCTGTATATTCTAGATATTAGTCCTCTATCAGAGGAGGAGCTGCCAAAAATCTTCTCCCATTCTGTCGGCTCTCTGTTGAGGTTCTTGATTGTTTCCTTTGCTGCACAAAAGCTCTTCAGTTTAATGCAATCCCATGTATTGATCCTCATTTTAGTATCCTGTGCCTTTGAGGTCTTGTTGAGGAAGTCTTTACCTGTGCCTATGTGTTGGAGTATTGGACCTATGCCCTCTTCAAGCAGCTGCAAGGTATCTGGTCTGATTTCTAGGTCTTTTATCCATCTTGAATTGACTCTTGAACAAGGTGAGAAAGTGGTATTTATTTCTATTTTTCTGCATATGGTTAGCCAGTTTTGCCAGCACCATTTGTTGAAGAGGTTATCTTTTTTCCAGTGGGTGTTTGTAGCCCCTTTGTAAAAAATAAATTGACTGTAGGTGTGTGGATTTGTTTCTGGGCCTTCTATTCTGCTCCATTGGTCTGTGTGTCTGTTTTTGTGCCAATACCATGCTGTTTTTATTACTATGGCTTTGTAGTATAGTTTGAAGTCAGGTATTGTGATGCCTCCTGCATGGTTCTTGTTGCTGAGAACTACTTTGGCTATTCTGGGTTTTTTATTGTTCCAAATGACTTTAAGGACAGATTTTTCTATGTCAGTGAAGAATGGCTTTGGTAATTTAATGGGTATTGCATTGAATCTGTAGATCACTTTTGGAAGAATGGCCATTTTGATGATATTTATTCTGCCTACCCAAGAGCATGAGAGATCTTTCCATCTTCTAAGATCTTCAATTTCTTTTTTCAATGTCTTAAAATTTTCCGTGTAGAGGTCTTTTACCTCTTTAGGTTTATTCCCAAGTATTTTATTGTTTGGGGGGATATTGTGAGTGGAAATGTCTTCTGGATTTCTTTTTCAGTGGATTTATGGTTGGCATACAGAAAAGCTTCTGATTTTTTAAGATTGATTTTGTATCCAGACACTTTGCTAAATTTGTTGATCAGTTCTATGAGCCTTTTGGTTGAGTTTGCTGGATCTTCTAAGTATAATATCATGTCATCTGCAAATAGAGATAGTTTCAGTTCCTCTTTTCCTATTTTACTCCTTTCATTTCCTTCTCTTGCCTTATTGCTCTGGCTAGAGTCTCAAGTACTATATGGAAAAGGAGTGGTGACAGCGGACATCCTTGTCTTGTTCCTGTTTTTTTTTTTTGTTTGTTTGTTTGTTTGTTTTTTTTTTTTGCA
>PVJS01024004.1:0-29058 GCA_004027185.1 Glis glis
CCCCGGTACCGTAAAAAAAAAAAAAAAAAAAAAGAGGTGGGGCCTCGTGGAAGGGAATTAGGTTATGGGGAGTCCACCCTGGTGCATGGATTAATGGTGTCTTGAGGGAGTAGATCAATTGCTTGGATTAGTTCCTGTGAGAATGGATTGTTATAAAGCAAGTTGGCTGATTCGGCACACATTCTAGTATGCACATCTCTTCTACATGTGGCTGGTTCCTTTTCAGTTTCTCTGCCATGCTGTGGGGAAGCCAGCGGGCCTTTGTTAGGGCACCAATGCCATGCTATTTAGACCCTCCAGCCACCAGAATTGTGAGGCAGATAAACCTTCTTACTTTAAAAGTTTTCCAGCCTCTGGTATTTTGTTATAGTAACACAAAACAGACTAATACACACAGAAAAGTTAACTATGTACTTATCAAGTCACTCCTCCTTCTACCCCTCCCCTGACAGATCCCAATGAGAGTCTGCAGAGCAGGGACCATTCCTTATGCTCTCCCAGGTCCCCATGAAGAAAAAGCAGATCTCTCCCCAGTAATTGAGAAGTACTTCTGTTAAGAAAAATTTTCCAATCTTTAGTACTACAAAAAAAAGAAAACAAAAAATTTTATAAAACTTGGAAATAAGCCGGGTGTGGTGGTGCACACTTGTAATCCCAGTATTTGGGAGGCTGAGACAGGAGGATCTCAGGTTCACAGCCAACCAGAGCTACTTAGTGAGGCCCTCCAGAACTTGGTGAGACCCTGTTTCAAATAAAGAATAAAAAAAAAATAGGACTGGGGGTGTAGCTCAGAGGCAGACTGCCCCTGGGTTCAATCCCAATCCCCAGTATTGCAATAAATAAATAAACAAACAAACAAATAAATAAATAAATCTTGGAAATAAAATGAGAAAATGACCACATGACTTACTTTTAATTATATTTTTCACTGACAATAATAATTGTATGTATTTATGGGGGGTTAATTAATTAATTAATTAATTTTGGTACTGGAGATTGAACCCAGGGGCATTCTACCTCCGAGCTATACTCCCAGCCCTTTTTATTTTCTATTTTTTTGAAACAGAGTCTCACTAGGTTGCTGAGGGCCTTGCTAAGTAGCTGAGGCTGTCCTCGAACCCACGATCCTTTTGTCTCAGCCTCCCAAGCACTGGGATTACAGGTGTGCACCACCATATTGGGATATTTATGTTTTTTTTCTTTCTTTCTTTTTTGGTGGTACTGGGGATGGAACCCTGGGGCATGCTATCTCCAGACTACACCTCCAACCCTTTTTATTTTTTGTTTGAAACAGGGTCCCACTAGGTTGCTGAGAGCCTCGCTAAATAGCTGAGACTGATCCTTCTGTCTCAGCCTCCCAAGTACTGGGATTACAGGTGTGCACCACTATGCCCAGCTATTTATGGGGTTTTAAATGTGACATTTTTTGTGTGTGTGGTACTGGGGATTAAACCCAGGGGCATTCTATCTCCGAGCTACACCCTTAGCCCTATTTTATTTTTATTTAGAAACAGGGTCTCGCTAGGTTGATGAGAGTCTCACTACTTGCAGAGGCTGTCCTCGAACCTGCCATCCTCCTGTCTCCGCCTCCCAAGGACTGGGATTACAGGTGTGCACCACCATGCTTAGCTATTTATGGGGTTTAAAATGTGAAATTTTGATACGTTTACTGCATTTCCTTTCAATGTCTTAACAAAGCATCGGGCTCACCAAGAATAATTTAATTCTCTAGGAGAACTATAATTGGCTTCACTATTTACTACTGAATAGAACCCAGACACTGAATGTCACATATTAATATGCAGATTTTCATTCTGTAGAAATGAAAAAGATTTCTTCCTGGTAGAAAAGATAGTCTATGGTTTTATTGCCATGTAGAACGTTAATCAGTTTAGTACTTAACCTAGCAATTTTATTCTAATGCTTTTCTTTCCTTCCTTTTGCCTCTAAATACCTCGAATATTATTTAAATAAATGTTTCCATATTACTGGTTCCCCAATTATTCAATGAGTTGAATAATAAGATGTTGACACATATTTATTCTATGTTTTATTAGAGCCATGCTTTTAGCTTTTAGAAAACTATATTTTGATATGGCACAGGAATTTTGAAAGGCCTACATAATAGCAGCTCCCAATCTTTGTGTTTTCTTAAGAGCTAAGCATTGTGCTGAACACTTTATATCTTTCATCTTGTTTAATCTTCACCACAACCTTAGAAAGCAGATCTTTATTTTGTTAGTGAGGACTCTAAGGCTCAGAGAAACTAAGTAACTTGGCAGAGGTAGGGATGCACACTGTGCCAGGAACTTTATTGATTCTCTTTAGGCCTCAGGATAACACCACGATACAGGTATCATGGTCCCCATTTTGTTTATTAGTAAACCGAAGGTTCATTACTTACAGCTAAGATTAGAAACCCTACAGCCTGGCGTGGTGGCACACGCTTGTAATCCCAATACTTGGGCGGCTGAGACTGGAGGATCCAGGTTCGCAGCCAGCCTCAGCTACTTTGTGAAGCCCTCTGCAACTTAGTGAGCATATTTCAAAAAATGTTAATTTCTCTTTTGTTGGAAAGTTTGGTGGTGAATTAAATATGGTTGAGATTGTTAGATAGCTCCATGAAAATGTATCCATTTCCTCCTGTTCCTGTATTGGTCAGGGTTCACTAGACTAACAGAATTCACAGAATGAGTATATGGAAAAAGGGGTTTATCAGATCAGCTTACAATATAGTCCCGAGTTCCGACTGCACGAGGAGAGTCAGAGGAACCAGTAGCTGGTCGAGTGGTCTAAGAACTCTTCAGAGAAACGATGGTGAAGTTTCAGTTCGAAGGGCTGGAGGCCGACAATCTCAGACGAGAGCAGAAGATCAAGAAGCTCTTCAGAGAAATGGCGAAGTTGGAGGCCGATGATCTCAGACGAGAGCAGATGGGTTTTCTTCGGAAAGAGTTGCGCATCCCTCTACGCGGCTTTTCTCCTTCTTTTATCTAAGTCCTGCACCTATCAGAACCCTGCTGCCTACATTTAGGGAAGGACTTTCTGTTTAATCTGCTGTTACACACCCAAAGTCACATGATCTTGGGTGTGTCATGATCCGGTCAAGTTGACAAATTAGATTAACTATCACAGTACCATAAAAATAGATCCCACAATTTTTAGTTATGCCCTGACCATTCCAAATATAGATAACATTTCCCAGTGTGATTTGCAGCTATGTGTGGATGTTGGATTAAATTTTGGCCAATGAAGCAGGGCATGGTGGCGCATGCTTGTAATCTCAGTACTTGGGAGGCTGAAACAGGAGGATCACAGGTTCGTGGCCAGCCTCAGCTACTTACTGAGGCCCTCTGAAACTTAGTGAGACCCTGTTTCAAAATAAAGAATAAGAAATAGGGTTGGGGATGTAACTTGGAGGTAGAATGCCCCTCCCTGGGTTCAATCCCCAGTACCGAAAAAAAATTTTTTTTTGCCAATGGGAAGTAAGCAAAACTGTCTGTTACATGGTTCTTTTAGAGACATTCCTTAAAAGACAACTGATGGACACCTTTTTCTCTGTGCCAGGGACATGAGTTTGAAGTCTGGCATGGTAGCTGTAACCTTCTGATAGGAGGATAATCCCAGATCTTAGGAAGGTAGAGGGATAAACTGGAAGGAGCCTGAGTCCCTGAGGGTTTGGTCAAACACCCAGCTATTTCTGGAATTCTGACTCCTAGGCTTTATTGTTTTTTGTTTTGTTTTGTAGTACTGGGGATTGAACCGAGGGACATTCTACCTCTGAGCTACACCCCCAGCCCTATTTTATTTTTATTTTGAAACAGGGTCTCGCTAGTTGATGAAAGTCTCACTACTTTCTGGGGCTGACTTAGAACCTCTGATCCTCCAGTCTCAGCCTCCCAAGTACTGGGATTACAAACGTACGCCACCACGCCCAACAACTTCTAGGCTTTAATGAGATGAAGAAATGAACATCTATCTTGTTTAAGCCACTGTTCCTTAGTATCTCTATTGCTTGCAACCCAAAGCAATCCTAACTGGTATGACACATAAACGTGGAGAGGAAGTCTCAGAGACAAGGGTGACCAGACTTGCACAGGGACGGATGGTACTAAGGACCAATCAATATTTATGTTTGCATCACTTTGAATCTTACTATGATGTATAATTACATTGCACCAATAGAAGTATTTTTAAAAAATCAAAAAGGCCCTGGAACTGGGTGCAGTAGTGCACCCCTGTAATCCTAGTACTTGGGAGGCTGAGACAGGAGGCTCGCAGGTTCAAGGCCAGCCTCAGCAACTTAGCGAGACCCTCAACAACTTAGCAAGACCCTGTTTCAAAATAAAAAAATAAAATAGGGCTGGGAGTGTAGCTCCAAAGTAGAATGCCCCTGAGTTAAATCCCCAGTATCAAAGAAACCAACCCAGGCCCTGGAGGGTTCAACAGGGAAGCTGTCAGGGACACAGATGTTGGATGGATCTGACAGGACTTGCCCTGACTTATGCCTCTGCACCTTCGGTCAGGCCTGCCCTACCCACCAAGTTTATGGCATTAGGAGCCACCTGCAATGTCTCAGGAAAACACGATAATCCCATGGGGTTCTTGGCTTCCGTGGCAAAAAGAATTTCAGCACACACCAGTCAGAGACAAAGACACAGGTTTTATTCAAGGAAAGTGGAGATAAACATTCAGGGGGAAAACGTGGGCCACCTCAAGAGTGTGAGAGCAGCCCCGGGATCGTTACAATCCTGTTCTTATAGGGGACCTAGGGAGGGGGGTGGCGAGGGGCACATGGCAACATGGGATGGTGGGCTCCTTTCTTTGAATTTTCAGGCTGACAAAAGGTGAAAATTTCTTCAGGATAACAATCCCAGGGAGTTGAGGTGTGAAACCGGGGTGCAGGACAAATGTGTGACTTCCTCTGGGATCTTCTTCCCAGGAAATCAAGGCAAGAAGATGGGGTGCAGTGCTCTGACAAAAGGTGAAACTTTCTCTTTTGGGATCTAATCGTCTCAGGAATTTCAGGTCTGAAGCTAGGCCATTATGATTAAAAGTGTGGCTCATTAAGGGCCTTTGTCTATGAGCAAACAAGCTCTATAAAGTGAAGCTAAGGATTATGAAGTTTTTTAGATTTTAAAACTATATTTTCCTTTCCTTCCCAATTTGTCTCCTTTCTACCTAATATTTTATTTCTTCTATCCTACCTCACAAAGACATTACAACTCCACCCAGGCTCTTACCCTCTCTCCTGTTCTGAGTGGAAAGAAATGGCACATCACCAAAACTGTCGCGTGGAGATCTCCTTAGCACTGGCTCCTCTTCTTAGCGGGCACGAGGAAGAAATGCCTTCTGTTCTAACCCCTGGGCTCTGCCCATTGGCCATGCAAGGGCAAGAACCACTTTGGTCTCTTCAACAGAGACCCTCAAACAGAGCATGGAGCCTCAGAACTTGTTAGAAATATAAAATTTAGCTTTGCGTTTTCCCAGGTTGCTAGAGTTGCAGAATTTGATTCCCTTACAGATGGAGCCGGCTTGGAAAGGCTGTGGGGACATTATTCAGCCAGGAGCTTTGAGAGCCCTTGATGAAGATACCAGGAGAGGGCTTGTTCTCTGCCAGGACCACATCTGCCTTGGCTCCTGGGTCCTGCTGCCCTTAGGCAACATGCTGGCATGGCTCCGGACTTGGCTATGTGAGCCTGAATACAATGTTCGTGCGCCTCAATTCCTTACCTTAAAATGGAAATCATAGCAGTTTCTATTCCAAGAGTCTGTTATGAAGACAAGTGAGATTGCCCAAGTAAAGTTTATAGATGCCTGACACCATGGTAAGTGCTCATTAAATGTTGCTTGTTAATATTATTATGAAGCGATAATAATACCAGACTACAAAGGTCTCTCCATGTGCTAGGCACCCTACTAAGTACTACAGAGATAAACTATGTTTATCCTCACAACCACTCCATGAGGTCCACTACTATTACCACAGCCCCACTTTATAGATAACGAAACTGAGGCACAAATTCAGGCTACTGTCCTAGGGTCTGTGCCTGTAATCACATGCTAGAAAAGGAGGCAGGAGGAGGAGAGCCTGACTCCTTATGTGACTGCCACACCTTCTCTCCAGCCTCCTCCACCCTGCTCCTTCCCTCCTCCAACCTTTCAGCACCCAGCCTCCCTCAGCTGCCTCCTGGGCACCTTCTCAGCCCTCCTCCGACCCTAGTTTTCTAGACCACAGCCCCCCTTGCTTTCTTTTTCTTGGATCCTGGTTCATTGGGTACAAACTTCTTCATTGTGCAGTCTCATTCTTTTTTTTTTTCAGATTAGACTGTAAGCTCCCTGCAGGCAGGGGGACATCTGCTTTACTCCTATGTGTTACACACAGTGCACAGAAAATGTGGCACACGGTAGGCATGCAATAAATATTGAGGCCAAGGAGAGAGGAGGGGCATAGTAAGGGTCCCCAATGAGTAAGGACTGAGAGAGGAGGGTCAGCTGAGCTGCCAGCTCCCATGGGACCAGCGCAAGACTGTGGCACAGGAAGTGTGAGTCCCAACCCTTAGCCTGGGCACAGGACGTGGGAGATCCAGCACCTAACTGCAGCACAGGGGCAGAGCCCTCAACCCTGGCAAAGGAAGCGAGGGGTTCAACCTCTAACCCCAGCACAGGAAGTGGGAGGCCTAACCTCTAACCCCAGCATGGGAAGTGCGGGGTCCAACCTCTAACCCTGGCACAGAAAGTAGGAAGCCCAACCTCTAATCCCCCTCCACCAGGAAGTGGGAGGCCCAGCCCCTAACTGAAGCATAGGAAGCATGGGACCAAGCCCTTAACACCCTGCCTCCAAAGGCAGTGGGGGGCCCAGGAAGTGGGGGCCCCACCTCTAACCCCCCACAGGAAGTATGGGTCCCAGCCCCTAACCGTAGTTCAGGAAGGAGGGTCCAGTTTTAACTCCCCCACACATACACACAGGCAGCGAGGGGCCCAGCCCCTAACATCAGGAGAAGGAACCAGCATTTTGGGAGTGGTCATGGGGCAAAGGAGACTGTGGGGAGAGCAGGAATTTTGTTTTTCTAAACAAAACAAAACAAAAAAATGTATCAAAAGTGTCATTGCATCTGAGTAGAATTGAGAAGAGATTCCCCTTCAGACATAGCACATCTCTGCTGCCCCCGGCTCATCTCTGCTGCCCCCGGCTCGTGCCAGGCCCTCTGTCTGCCTTCCCTCAGTACCTGGCCTTGTTCAAAGCCCCTGACACGCATCATCTCCTTGACCCTTTGAACCACCTAGTCGGAGGGTATCAGTTCGCTTGGGCTGCTATAACAAAGGACCACAGACTGGGTGGCTTGAACTATGGAAATTTCTCACAGTTCTAGAAGTCCCAGATCCAGGTGTTAGGAGGCCGGTTTCTGCTGAAGTCTCCTTGGCTTCCTTTTCTCACTTCCTCACAGTCTTCCCTCAGTGTCTGTGTCATAATTTCCTTCTCTCATAAGGACACCACTCATGTTGGATTAGGCCTGTCCTAATGCCCCGGATTATCTCAGTCACCTTTTTTAAAGCCCTGTCTCTAAACCCTGAATAGTCACTTTCCAAGTGGTTAGGACGTCAACATTTTTTTTTTTTTTTGCAGTACTGGGAATTGAACCCAGGGGCATTCTACCACTGAGCTACACCCCCAGTTATATTTTTTTTATTTTGAAACAGGGTCTCACTAAGTTGCAGAGGGCCTCACTAAGTAGCTGAGGCTGGCCTTGAACCCGGATCCTCCTGTCTCAGCCTCCCAAGTACTGGGATTACAAGCATGCGCCACCATGCCCGGCTAGGACGTCAACATAGGAATTGGAGGGAGACACTTCAGCTCACAGGGTGAGAGCTACCATTCAGCTTTCAGTTAAAGACACTAAGGCACAGAGAGACTGATCAATTTTCTAGGTCCACAGATAACAGAGGGCAGAGCTGGGAGCCACACAGCCTGAGCACGGAGGCACCTTCTGCACCCACCACGGCCCACACAGGTAAGTCTCGGCCATCAGCCTCTTCCTGCTGCTGACAAAATCAAGGACTCAGATGTGACAGCTCTTGCTCTCTTGCTCAAGGTCACTTACATGACAGATGCCAGAGCAGGACTCCAAGGCCACGTGTCCCAGCTCCCAGCAGGACCCCACCCCATTTCCTCCACAGGGCTGCTTCCATAGTAAAAGGGAATCGCAAACTGTCCCAAGAAGGGAAAGAAGAGTTTGGGAATAAAAAGCAATTTGACTTTCCCTTTGCATTATGGAGAAATTAATGAGAAAATGGTTCCCTCTAGTGCCTCCAAGGCCAGCCTTTCAGGAGTGGCGCTGGAAACCCAGCGCAGCCCCAGGCAAAGCTGAAGAAGAGAGGTGGAGTTGGCCTCCCTCTGAGATTCCCACTGCCCCAGGCTTGCCCTCTCTCTGCTTCCTGTGTGCCCTGTCCTGTACAACAGTAACCACTGCCTTACTAGTAATTACTGCACTCAGCCCCATTCTAAGTACTTTTATCTACTAGTTTATTTAATCTTCTCAATCCCATTGGGTTGGGATCACTTGAGACCTTCCTATTTGTGTGTGTGTGTGTGTGTGTGTGTGTGTGTGTGTGTGTATGTGTGTGACTGGCAATCGAACCCAGAAGCATTCTACCTCCAATCTACACTCCAAACCCTATTTTTTCTTTTTTTTTGTGGTACTGGGGGTAGAACCCAGGAGCTTTCTACTTCTGGGCTATACCCCCACCCTGTTTTATTTTTTATTTGAAAACAGGGTCTCGCTAAGTTGCTGAGGCTGACTTCGAACTTGCGATCCTCCTGTCTCAGCCTCCCAAGTACTAGAATTACAAGCGTACGTCACCACGCCTGGCTCCCCAAGCCCTATTTTATTCTTTTATTTTGAAACAGGGTCTCATGCCAGGCGTGGTGGCGCACGCTTGTAATCCCAGTACTTGGAAGACTGAGACAGGAGGATCGCAGGTTCGCAGCCAGCTTCAGCTACTTAGTGAGGCCATCGACAACTTAGTGAGACTCTGTTTCAAAATAAAGACTAAAAAATAGGGCTGGGGGTGTATCTCGAAGGTGAAATGCCCCTGGGTTCAATCCCCAGTACCACAAAAAAAAAAAAAAGAAGCAGGGTCTCACTGAGTTGCTGAGGCTGGCCTTGAACCTGCGATCCTCCTCTCTCAGCCTCCTAAGTACTTGGGTTACAAGCGTGTGCCACAGCACCTGGCAACCTTCCATAGCTATTTTATATACAAGGAAGTCAAAGGGCAGCACTTTGCCCAAGGTTATTGCACTGTAGCAGGCGCCAGCTGGATATAAACCCAGCCTGGCTCCCAGCCTAAGCTCTCCATCATGCTTCATGGTGGCCACCAGGGAGTTAATGGGTTAACTCTCCTAAACTAGTCCTTAACTTGCTTGGTCATTCATCCAAGAACTTAACACTACACTGCTTACTCTACCTACCTACGTACTTACTCTACTCTACCTACCTACACTGCTTACTCTGATCTGTGCTTGGCGCCGGGTTCCTCCCTTGAGGGCCTCCGTCTTGCAGGGCAGGGAGACCCTTAAAGAGATGACACCCATCTTCTGCAGGCAGATGGTGTCCTAGATGATTTGGGGCAAGGAAGAGGAATTTATGGTGGAGGGAAGTCAAGGAAGGCTTGATAAGGGAAGTGACAGCTATGCTGGGTCTTGACGGGTAGGTAGGAGTTTGCTGGTATATGTGGGGATGGTACAGGGAGACGAGCCCGGAGGTGATGCTGGATGGCTGCCATGCTAAGGAGGGGTTTCATCTTAGAGGCCACAGCATTTTAAGGCCCCTCTGGAGCTTGAAACCATGTGACCTTCAAGCTGTAGTTTCCCATCATACTTAGATGAAAACCAAAGTCCCCGCTGTGGCCCGGAAGCTGTACATGGTGTGGCTCCCCAGCCCAGACTGCCACCTTCCGGCCTCATCGCCCGCTCTGGTCCTTGCTGTCTGCCTCCGGTCATACTTGCCTTCTTGCTCTTATTTGAAAAGGCCAAGCTCATGACAGACGTTGCAGCTCCCTCTGCCTAGAACACCGTTCCCTTCAGCACAGTTCTGTTTAATCAGCTAATTACTTTCAGTAGAGCTTCAGCGAGACTCTCAATAAAGGCTTGTTAAATGAATGAATGAGGTCTATTTTATGATATTCCAATTCATTGAAAGTAAGTATGCAGAGAGCTCCCAGCCATTCAATTGTGCTGAACAGTTAACTAGGACACGCTGCCCCCCTAGGGGCTTCCCTGATCACCCGGTTATGTCTGAACTGTTCCCAGGTCACCGGCAGAGCCTCTGAGTGGATCTGGGTTGCAGTCAAAGTGAGGCTGCTTAGCAATTTAGCTCCTCAGCCTGCGACTGCTGCATCTAACATCCCTGCTGCCACAAACAGCCTCAGCCGCGGAAAAGACGCCGTGAAATTGCCTGAATTGGGAAGCTGATGGGAAAGTACAAGGGGCCTGTCAAAACCCAACTAGACTAAAAGACAAAAGGACAGTTCCTTCTAACCACTGCCAGTATGTGCGGAGGTTTAGAGAAGGGGAGCAGGATGTCTCTCCCATTTCTGGTCTTACCCCCAGCCCTGCAGCCTCAGCCAACTCCCAGCACCCACAAAAGAGGGAGAATCACAGGAACTGATGAGTGACCTTGGCCTTAGGACAAAATGAAATCACCAGCCTTGTTATTAGGGAAAGATGTTCCTGACAAATTTTGGAGAGTGGAAATAGCAATAAAGCCTTTGATGGAAAAGACACGGAATATCCTATTTCTCTCCCTGAAAGTGGACTGTCAAGATCAGTTGTTTTGATATATAGGAATTAATTCATGTCCCTACCAAGTACGTGTCTTTTATCTTTGTTTCTCATCTAATTCAGAACAAAAAAATAATAATAATAACTGCGGGTTCCCTGATTTTGCACCCTAACTCAGTGCTCAAGTTTATTTCTTATGTTATTATTTTTTCCTGTTTAATGATAACATTGGCTAATTATAAATAAAACATGATTCGTTTCTAGCAGTTGCAGCTAAAAGTTAATTTTCCGGGCCGGGCGTGGTGGCGCACGCTTGTAATCCCAGTACTTTGGGAGGCGGAGACCGGAGGATCCGGGTTCGCGGCCAGACTCAGCTCTCTCTCTCTCTCTCCCTGTCTCTCTCTCTCTCTACTTAGTGAGGCCCTCCACAACTTCGTGTGACCCAGTTTCAAAATAAAGTATAAAAAAATAGGGCCAGGGGCGTAGTACGGAGGTAGAACGCCCCTGGGTTCAATCCCCGGTACTGCGAAAACAAAGAACCCCCAAACAGCCAGCCTCCTCTCCTTACTTTGGGAGGCTGAGACCAGAAGATCCGGGTTCACGGCCAGCCTCAGTTATTTAGTGAGGCCTCTGCAACTTAGTGAGACCCTGTTTCAAAATAAAGAATTAAAAAAAATAGGGCTGGGGGTGTAGCTCGGAGGTAGAATGCCCCTGGGTTCCATCCCCAGTACCGCAAAAAAAAAGAACCCCCAAACAGCCAGCCTCCTCTCCTTTATAAGGAGAGAAGAAGATGTGGCTCTAAATTTTCAATGTGAACCAACAACTGTTTTTGAAATTGTTACTGAGAGAGAGTAGCAGTGGGGACTCAGGGAAGCAGATGTCGTCACACCTCGTGAGAGAGATTTTTCTCTTAAGGAAGCCAGGTATCCCTGAGTGATTCTGAGGATGAAATTTGGATCTCGAGTTTCCTGCAATTCAGTGCATGCGGATGGTGGGTTTAAAATGGTTACTGTCCAATTTGTAAGAGTCCCTTGGGGGTTAGGTAATTGCCTGGCAGCCTCTGCGGGCTCTCCTGGCAACGGGCTCAGGAGATTTACTCCTTAAAGATTGAGAGGCAAAGTTATTTCCCAATATTTGCAAATTGGCAAGCTGTGAAGTTTTTGAAAAAACAGATGGAGGTTGGAGAGCTCAGCGCAGTGGCCGGAAATCCCAGCTGTGGAATTGTGCCTGGAGTCCGTTCTCCATTCGGCCACTAGATGGCGCAAGCAGCCTTCCCCGGGAGGAACTGCCGTCTTGCTCCCCACTGTCAGGGAGAGGCCCATGAAGTGGGTGAATGAAAGCCAGAAAGGGCTTCCCTCTGCTTAGGGGGCACGCGGGTGAGTGTGGAAGGCGGTCGGTGGCGCGTCTTCTTCTGGATGGCAGCATGCGGGCTGACCCGAAGGTTCAGAACCCCTGGCTGTCTTGCATTGCTTCCCAACTGCTTCTAATGAGGAAGGGCTGGCTTTCTCTTTGAGCCTCATTTACCTGTGCACAGCCCACTCTCCACCAACCTCCAAGAGGTGACTCCTCGGCTTGCACAGAAACTGCTGTGGTCCTATATATGTGTTTTATAGAAACCTCCTTGATGTGGGGCTCTCAGCAGCCAGGGGACCTGGGGATGGGTTTACCAGCACAGGTCAGGAGATGGCACTGAGGATTTCTCTGGGAATCTCAGACAGCACCTCCCACCTCCCTGTTTGGGGTGCATCCTGTGTGGGATGAGTGCTGTGTCTGAAGTCAGATATCATCCCCCAACTTGGGTAGTGTCTCCATGAACAAAGGGTCATAAATAATTGTCTGTGTGAACCTCAAGTTCAGATTGTAGTTATATCATGCTATCATTCTCCGCCTGTCCCAGGACTTTGTTTGTTTACCCTTCTTAAATCCCTGTTCTCCACCCCACAGGCAACTGCTTTATTGTGATTCATAGATATCCTTGAATGTACATTATCCATAGGAAAAATGTTAAAAATGTGTGTGTGTGTGTGTGTATGTGTGTGCGTGCACATGTGTGTAGTAAGAATGCACAACATCCACACAAACTAGAAATCTAAAGCCCAAGAAACATAGACAGAGAGCTCAGGTTGCACATGGGTCATGGCAGAACTTGACCTCCAACCTAGGCCTGTCCTTCCACCACCAGCATGCATATAGTTTGAATTCACATACATGATTTATTTGTCAGGATCTAGCAAGAAAGTCAGAAATCACTCTAGGTCTTTTAGACAGAGGGAATTTAATATAGGGAAATGGTTATACAAGTGTGGGTGAATTGAGAAGATGAGGCTGCCTAGAGAATATCAAGCATTGGAAACCATGCCTCCCCCCAGGGCTGCAGGGACAATGGGGAGAGTGACATTACTAGAGTCCAGCAGCCCAGCTTCAGGGCTGGGGCTCCAAAGTGTGAACTGCCAGAGGGCCTGAAGCAAAGGCAGGAGCCAGTGCTGTGCAAGTGCAAGGGACTGTAGGAGATACAATGGGAAACAGAGGGAGAGCCACCCTGTGCTCCCTTCCTCCCACCCTCTGGTCTCCCACCAGACTCTCGTTGCCTGAAGCAACCCAGACACCAGAAGCAAGAAAACATGGGGATTACAATTCCTTTTGATACAGAGAAGAGCAAAAGGGCAGGGATGGCTTGACAGCAGACTGGCAGCTCACGGACAGAACAGTGGTATACTACAGATCTTGCTGTTAGAGTGTACTTGAGTGACTGTGTGTACGCATGCACATATGTATGCATGTAGTATAGAATGGGGTGGAACATGTAAACTGCAAGGTTCAAATCGAAGCCCCCTCCCCCAAATAGCTATCTAATATGGGTGGGTTATGGCACCTCTCTGCAATGAGGATAATGATTCTGTGAATCTCATGGGATTTTGTGAGGACTAAATGAGGTAGGCTATGTCAAGTACTTGGAACAGTGACTGGTACAAAGCAGCATTCAATGTTACTGTTGTGTATTTTAAGATCCGTCCAGGCTGCTGTGTATGTGCATCTAGCTTGTGGTTTCTCACTGTTGCACAGAGGCCCCTAGCATGTAACCACCACATTTTATTTATCCAAGGAGGCATAAGCAATTTACTGGTCTCCTGCTCACTGTCACTTGGGGTGGCTGAGTGGTAGGCATGTGTCGAATTCAGGCAACAATCTATTTCAGAAACAAACTAGATGGACCATGTAGCTGGGGTGTGAGCATGTACTGAAATCCGGGGTGACAAGTTCACTTCACTCGACTGGACTTTAGTTTTTTGTAAATGAGGACAACTTGGCTTTGTTCTTCTATTAGAGTGCAAGTTTCATAAGGGTGGTGTTTGGGTCTCATGATAATGTTACTAATTGATCCCTTCCCTTGGTTTCCACAGCTGCCCTATGGGTTAGGTATCTTTATCAACCTAGAAAATCAAGGTTCAGAGGAGTTGAAAAAAACTTTTCAGTGGCTGAGCTGGGACTGAACCCAGACCTCTGCTTGCTCCTTCTGCCATACCACCTCCCTTAAGGTGGCAGAGGGGAGCCTGGCCCAAGGAGTGGGAATTCATCTTTTGCTTGTGACTGGGACTGTGGGCTAATTCCAAGGGCATGAAATTTGGGTGAGGAAGGCCAAGATCTTTTGCAGACAGCCAAATGGCCACAGCATGACCTGGGATGGGATCAGAGCCAAGGGTGTGTGAGGAGAGACTCCAGGGTTAGAATCATCCAGGGAGATGCCAGGAATCCTTGCTTAAGGGCAGAGTCGGCCAGTGGAGAGGCAGCCACAGAGGGCCAAGGTCTTGGTGGGAGAACACATAGTCAGTCGGCAGCTTTAATGATTTCATTGACTGACTATCGCAATGTCCCATTGTGTCACTGTAAATGATTGCATTTTGTAATTGGAAGCTCAGCCGGTGTAGAGTATGGTTCATTTGGACAATTGCTGTGCACTTCCAAGGATGGATGTGGACCATTTATCTATGCCTTGTTGTCTCAGCAGGTCTGGAGTCAATGCTAATGAGAACAGATCCATTTTCCTAAAGCACCGTTTCGATTATATTGCACCTGGGTTAAAAACCCACAATGACGGCCCATTACCTACAGGGAAAAGGCCAAATGCCTTATTTGGAATGGCATTACAGCTCCAGAGTTGGCCGGCCTGTCTTTCCAGCTCAACCTCCCTCTGTCTCCCACACATGCTCCAACTCAACAGAATGGTCTGTGGACAGCCCCCCAACTCCCTACCCTCAATATGCTGTCTCACACTCTCCCAACTCCATGCCTATACCCCAGCCTTCTACCACCTGAAACACCCTCCTCTACACCCAGGTGAGAACGTTGTCCTGCTCAGCGCAGGTGTCATGGGGAGACATGCTAATTCTGAGGGGTCCTTGGCTTCCATGATGAATAAGAATTTCAACACGTGCCATCAGAAAAAGGCAAAGGTTTAATTAATTTAAGAAACGTGGGGATACAGGTTGGGGGTCATTTCAAGAAGGGGAGAGAGAGTCTCCCTGCACGCATCCATCCATCCAAACAAGCAAAAGAGAGTCCGCGTGCTTTCACAGTTCTTTTATAGGAGGGGGTAGGTAGGGTCGCACAGGAGAGGGCAGGACTTCCTCTTAGTCCTCAGTTTCCCTGGCAACAGATAGGCAGTGGGGTCTGACCATTTACATTAAGCATCTCAGGTGTGGAGAGGAGCCATTGTGCTTAAGGGTGTGGACTTATTAAGGCTTCTACCTGACTGAACACACCCTATAGGGTGGAGTTACATTATGAACTTTCAAAATTTTAAATCTCTATTTTCCCAATGTCTCCTTTCTGCCTAATATTTCTATCATTTCTATTCTACCTCAGCGCAGGGAAACCCTCTGCAAGGTCTTTTCTACTGTCCCATTAAGGAAGTAAATAAAATTAAACCACATAGGTCCAAGTACACTATATGTGTAAGTATTTCATTTACTTAATACTTACTGGGTACATACTGTATGTTGGATGTTGCTAAGTTATAACAATTAGGAGTAGTTTTTGAAAACAAAAACAATCTAACATATAGTGTGTATTAGCTTCCTGTGGCTGCCATGACGAGGTACCACCAATGTGGTGGCTTACAACAACAGAAATGTATTCTCTCGCACACCAAGAGGCCAGAAGTCTGAAATCACGGCATTCACATTGATTAGCAAGCTACGAGGAGGACGTGAAATCATTCTGGGGGCTGCCAACAACCTTGGCGTTCTTTGGCTTGTACATAGATCACTCAAATTTCTGCCTCCATTTCCGTATCACTTTTCCTCTGTGTCTTTTCTTCTCTTTCTCTTCTCTCATAAGGACACTTGTCTTTAGATTTAGGGTTCACCCTCAATCAGGATGATATCCTCTCCAGATCCCCAACTTCATTACACCTAAAAAGACCCTTTTGCCAAACAGTCACATTCACAGTTGGGGGAAGGACACATCTTTGGGGAGGACACCATTCAGCCCACTACACAGTGTTTTAAATTTTTTTTAAAAAGGCTTTATTCTTCTTGCTTAATAAGAAGTCCAGAGGCTGGCAGCTACCTACCGGCCCTGGTTGATTTGCTCACTTCTCTGCAGTTCTGTTGTTCTTTTTCCGCATCTTGCAAGAGAGCTACCTCGGCTTGTTACCAGGTTGAAGATTTTAATATTATTCTGCAGCACCTCAGTTCTTACTTCTCTGCATGGAAAGCATTCACGCAGTGAAGCACAAATGGGGAACACAGGAGGTTCATTCAAGGAAGCGATGGTGTCATGTGAGGAAGGCCATGGAGAAAAGGAAGGGTGTTGCGCTCCAGAAAAAAACACGTGGGCCGTTTCCTGGGGTCTAAAATGGCCCTGAGACTTCCACAAGGCCAGTGTTATTCAGCCTGGAAACCTTTCCCCTAATGCATATGCATTCAGGGAGGTCACCATCTCTTTCCCACCACACCTCGGTGACTCAACATTGTTTTTACCCCCTCCAGGTGGGCTTAGCCTTCTGATATGTCTGTCCCTGCCAACCCTATCTGCTCATGTCTAAATAGCTAACAAGCTGCTGGGGGTAGTGGTGTACACTTGTAATCACAGTACTTGGGAGGCTGAGACGGGAGGATCTCAGGTTCGCAGCCAGCCTCAGCAACTTAGTGAGGCCCTCCACAACTTAGTGAGACCCTGTTTCAAAATAAATGAATAAAATAGGGCTGGGGTAGAATGCCCCTGAGTTATATCCCCAGTACCACAAAATAAATAAATAACAAACTCACACACTAACAAGCTCACCACATTATGTCTGCACGGGCAGCAGCAACACCAGTCACATTTGCCCTGTTGTCACCAAAGCACAAGCTTTCTTTGACCCCACCCTGCAGATGCCTTCTCAGAAAGTGTTGAAGAGAACATGAGCTTTCCTGTCTCTAAGGTAGAAGTGGGGGGTACAGGGAGCCGAGTGATTGTCTCAGCCCTCAGGACAACCTTGTCTTCAGATTGTTCACCTGCAAGAAACAGACTCCCCTGGTGGTGAACCCCGAGTGCACAGCCCCCTTTAATGCACACCCTGCTGCCCCAGTGGCTGGGGACACTGACTGCAGTCAGCCTTCAGCCATCAGACCCCTTGTGATTAACTCAGTGACAGAGAGTGGCCTTGTCCAAAGTCACACCTTTCCCAAGGAGTGCCACACCCACTGGATGATCTTCAGAGAGTTGATCACTTCTGCCCATGGGGACAATTTTAGAGGGCCACTCTGACTCCAGAGCTTCCCATGCTAAGGGCAGAGTTGTGCTCTCTTCTTCCGCCCCCACTCCATACTTCATTCTGACATTTTAATTCCCAATTCGGCCTTTTTAGAGGTCATTAAGGTAAAATGAGGTCACTAAAGAGGGCCCTTATCCAATATGGCAGTTGTCCTATAAGTACAGATTAAGACCCAGACACACACAGAGGAAAGACTGTGTGGAGATCCAGGGAGAAGACAGCATCTTCAAGGCAAGGATTGAGGCTTCAGAAGACACCAACCCTAGACAGGTGTGGTGGCACATGCCTTTAATCCTAGTACTTGGGAGCTGAGACAGGAGGATCGCAGGTTCGAGGACAGCCTCAGCAAGCAGTGAGACTCTCATTAACCTAGCGAGACCCTATTTCAAAATAAAAATTAAAAATAGGGCTGGGGGTGCAGCTCAAAGGTAGAATTCCTCTGGGTTCAATCTCCAGTACCACACACACACACACACACACACACACACACACACAAAAGACACCAACCCTGCTGACACCTCACTCTCAGACTGCCAGCCTCTGGAGTTATGAGAAATTAAATTTCACTGATTAAGTCACTCCCCCTGGGGTCCTTGGTTACGGTGGCGCTGGC
This sequence comes from Glis glis, assembly GCA_004027185.1. Classification (NCBI taxonomy): domain Eukaryota; kingdom Metazoa; phylum Chordata; class Mammalia; order Rodentia; family Gliridae; genus Glis; species Glis glis. Next base: position 18,148 of record PVJS01024004.1, read on the forward strand.
AAGTGAAAACGGGGTTCATGGCTGTGGACCTGCGCCAGCCGGCAGGTCCCTACCTCCTCTCTTTCCTGCTCGTAGGTGACCACTCCTAGTGAAGAGGGCACATGCTCAACTCCTCTTCCTCTCCATTGGAGCGGCTTCACCCAGGGGAAGGGGAGGCTGGTGGGAGGAGACTGGGAGGCTGGGAGCCCAGTGGCCGGAGGGCACAGCATCTGCAGCCCCGCCTCCCATCCTCAGAAAATACGATTGGCCCGCTGTGGTTGTGGGCGGGGCCTCCCGGCCTCTGGGTGGGGCAGTGGGCCTGGAGGGAAGTGGGTGCATTTCACTGTAGAAGGAATGGGACCTGGGCCACACCACGCTGGTCGCCCCGTTTACCATCTATAGGGAGGTGCTTGACCCGTGCCACCTTGAGTAGTTCCCCAACCTGAAGAGAATTAGAAGGCTCTGGAGGCCCGGGGCCTGTGCGTCAGACTTTGATTGGCTCTCAGCCAGCCCAGCTCAGAGCTGGTGCTTAATGAACGTTCGTGCATTGGAGGCCGGAGGCCAAGATTTCAGGTCAGTTTATTCCATTTTCTTTCATGATTATAGCATGGCATTGGAATTGTTCCACCCCTCTCCAAGAGATATGGAATGAGGGGTTGGGGAGCTGGTGAGGCCCTAGAGCTATACAATATACATTTATTTAACAGCATTTTTTATTGTGGTAAAATATACATAACAAAACTTAGCATTTTTAACATTTTTAAATTACAGTTCAGCGGTGTCGTGAAAACATCACCACCATCCATCTAGAGTTTTTTCATCTTTCCCAACTGAAATTCTGTACCCATTAAACAAAAACTAACTCCCCCCCCCCCCATGCTCCCAAAGCCTCCGGTAACCACCATTCTACTTTTGTCTGAATGAATTCAACTACTGTAAGTTTCTTATAAAGAAGGAATCATGTTTGTCTTTTTTTGTGACTGGCTTATTTCACTTAGAATAAAGTCTGAATTTCATCAGTGTGGACTGTTTCAAAATTTCCTTCTTCTTTTAGGAAAAAAATTTCCATTCTTTTAGGATGGAATAATATTTCATTGTATGTATGTATCACATTTTGTTTATCCATTGACATTGGGTACTTGAGTTCCTCCCACTAACAGCTTTTTTTTTTTTGGTACTAGAGGTTGAACCCAGGGGCTTTCTACCTCCGAGCTACACCCCAACCCTTTTTATTTTTTATTTTGAGACAGGGTCTAAGTTGCTGAGGCTGGCCTCAGCCTGCAATGCTCCTGTCTCAGCCTCCCAAGTACTGGTGTCAGGGGGTAAGGGGTCCATTCCTCACCTCAGGAACTCAAGATCAGCGGAGTCATTGGTTTCTGTGGCAGAAAAGAATTTTCAGCGCACACCAGTCACAAAGACAGAGGTTTATTTAGGAAAGTGGGGGATACACATTCAAGGGAGAATGCAGGCCATCTCAGGAGAGAGAGAGTGCCTTTGGGATCTTTACAGTCCTTTTTATAAGACACCCCCGTGAGGGAGTAGGCAGGGATATATGGCAGTGATGGGGGTCCAGGTCTTTTGAATCCTCTCAGGTTCCTGCCATTTCATTGGTGGGTGCTGGGTGATGCCTGGGCTTGACCAAGGGTCAGACTTCTTGGGAGATCCTTCCTTTAATCAAGTATCTCAGGAATTTCAGATGGTAAGATAGGCCATTAAGACTAAAACATGTGGGCCTTTGCCTAAGAAAGGATAGGCCAGATAGGCCATTATGATTAAAAGTGTGGCCTATTAAGGGCTTTTGCCTAAGAAAGAACAAACCCTGTAGGGTGAAGATAATGAAGTTTCTAGATTTTAAAACCATAGTTTTCTCCTTCCAGTTTGCCTCCTATTTACCTATTAGTGTTATTTTTCCTATCCTACCTCACCGGGATTACAGGTGTGTGCTGTCTCACCAGGCTGCTGCTGCTGCTGCTGCTGTTGCTGCTTCTTCTTCTTTCTAAAGAGAAATCTTAATTTAGCATTCATTAAAGAGATATAATTTATGGATTTGGTGCCTGGAATTTGTTTTTTTTTTAATTTTTTATTAGTGCATTGCAGTCATACATCTTGAAGGATTTCATGGTGGTTAACGCATACATGCACTTGTTATGCCCAGACCTTTCGTTCCGGAGAGACCACCAGGAGACCAAGCCGTATGCAACCGCAGAAGAGCCGTTTATTCAAGCTTAAGCTTGGGTGCCCGACATAAACTGACACAGCAGTTCAGTACGGGGACCCTGAGCACATGTTCGCTTACATTTTTATATCATTTTAGACAAAGAACCCCCTATTGATTGGGCAGTTAGACAAATAGCTTCTATTGATTGGCTAGTTGTTCACGGGTCTTCCTGACCTTTACCATGATAGGCTTTAGGTTTTGTGGCTAACTAAGGATTGGTCATTGGCAGCTTTCCTTACACAAGGGCCTATATTTAGATATGTTTTCCATTATTTCCCGGAATGTTACAGTCAGCATTAGCCCACCCATAGAATGTCATCTTAACCTTGATTAGGGGTCCCGAAGCAAGGACATCTCGTTTTCTCAGCAATTGCCTAGCCAGCAATGACCCAGTCAGATATTTTAGCAGACCAAATATTTCAGCAGTTCTTGCTTAACTGTTTAAATGCCACTTCATTTCCCCCTTCTCTTGGGCCTAGGGGGTAAATCTTTATCCCTGTGTGCAAAAGCTGAGTTACAGAAGCAGAAGAGAGGCGGTTACAAATGTCTAGGGTTCATCAGGGACCGTATAGTAAGGGGAGTATCTGGTGCTCGGGGGATTGTTAATTCCGGTGTTAGGGACTCAACTGCGGTTGCGGTGGGGGAATAAGTAACGGGATAGGTGTTAGTAAAGGCTCGCATTGGGGGTAAAGGGTTGGGAGAAAGGGAGGTGTTGGGGCTAGGGTATTTAAAAGGAAGTTGTTAGGGACACCCAGAAGTTATTTTTCTGGGACTAAATTACCCGCAAAGGTAATGTGTTAGCCTGAACATTATTTCCAATTAGTATTAACACAATTCTTATTTTCTATAACAATTTAAAAGCAATTTTAAACTTATTATTAATGTCCATGTTTAAGTTCTTTTTAGTCTTATCTTTGGTGTCTATTCGGTCTTCTGAACAATCCATTTAGCTTCAGTCGGTTGATCTTTGGGTGGAGCTGGCTTTTCAATGAATCCAGGACTCTTTTAGTGAGGATAACAATCCAGGGCCCAGTCTAACGAGGCTCAAGTGGATGCTCAGGCAGCTTTTACACCTGGTCACTGGGCTGGAACAGGTAGAGAGTCTTTAACTTTAGGACCTATTAGGTCCAGTTCGAGCAGCTGCAATAGCAGAATGTACTTTTTCTTAGCTTGGTGTAGGACCTGTAAAGAACTGATTAAATCTGGATTAAGATTTAAACAAACATTCAGAACATAATCTTATAAGGAATGATTCCTTTTACATAGGGTGTACACCGTGCCCGGAAGAGGGTGGAGGAAAGAAGTTCTATATCCCGTTTTTGCCAGACTCAGATTAATTTGGTCAAAGTTTCTCTGATTCTATTCATCCTTTCTACCTGTCCAGAACTCTGAGGCCTATAAGCACAATGAAGTTTCCAATCTATGTTTAATATTTTAGAGAGGTTTAGAGTAACCTTAGCCGTGAAGGCTGGGCCATTGTTGGTCCCTATCATATAGGGGAGGCCAAATCGAGGTAAAATTTTCATTATGAGCTTTTTACTGTTACCTGAGCTGTCTTACTTTCCATTGGAAATACTTCTACCCATCCAGAATAAGTATCCATAAATGCTAGGAGATACCTGTAGCTGTAGGAGCCTGGTTTTACCTCAGTGAAGTCAATCTCCCAGTGGTCTCCTGGGCTTGTTCTTCATAACCTAGGGTTAGGTTGAACTGAAACACATCTGTTAGCATTTACACAAACACAAACAGGGCATTTTACAGTTATTTCATGGATTAAAGGACGGAGACCTTTGATAAAATATTCCACATTCTTTAGGGAGGTAAAGTCTCTCATTAGGCAACATTGTCTGCCCACCCCGAGTCAGTCTATTTTTGCTTGTAAATCTTGTTTTGAGTGCACTGGTTTCTCCAGTATGGTACTACGGGATCACAGGTAAGACCAGCATTTCCCCCACTGGCTTTAGGGCTATTTAGCTTGTGCCCATACTACCTGTGAGGAGGTCACCATTGCTGCTTCCGCACGACGGATATAAAGCTGCTACCGTCCGTGAACAGTGTCTCATCTGGATTTTTCCAGGGAACATCTCTCAGGTCCAGCTGGGTTCTTTGAAAAGCACTCAGGATTTCCAAACAGTCATGAATCGGTTCCTGTTCGTTGTCATCAGGCAGTAGGGTGGCAGGATTTAAAAAGCTAGTAGTTAGAAACTTGACCTTTTGAGAGTCTAGCGTCAAAGTCTGATAGTGAGTTAGACGAGCATTCAGATCCAAGGCTTCTGGGGGTGATCTCAAAACAGTTTCCATAACATGAGAGGCCACTAGGTGAAGCTCTTGACCCAAAGCTATGGCTTTTAGGCAGTTAGGCCATCCTGACACGGCAGGGTCTAAGCGTTTAGACAAGTATGCTATTGGCCTCTTCCATGGTCCTAGTTGTTGGGTTAGGACCCTTTTTGCTATTCCCCTTGTCTCAGCCACATACAACTGGAATGGTTTTTCGAGTTCAGGGAGGGTTAGGGCCGGTGCCTGTATCAACGCTTGTTTTAGCTGGTTATAAGTCTTTCTTAGACCAACCTATCTGTTTTTCTTCTTCTTTTATCTTTTCTTATCAAAATTTCTCACACTCATATACCTTCTTACATCTCTTTCTCCTCCCTACATACTGGTTCCTTTCTGCCATAGTTTACAGTGACCTGGACTCTAAACAGTTACAGCTTTTCCCTTCAGATGTTTACATTTTACAGCAACCTTGGACAGCAAACTTAAGGAAAACAAGAGAAGGGAAAAGGGAAAACTAACTTGGCAATGCAGCTAGGTTCCTTCCTCTCTTTTTAAGCACAAATATAGCATTTTACTGTAAACCTTTTGAATATTAACCATCTTTATCACACATGCAGTATTACTTTCATAAACTTTACCCTGCACAAACATTTCTTCAACATGCTCAAACTTTCTGCGACTTGCTTTTAGCCTTCTGAATTTATCTTATTCCTTCCTTTCCCATTTGGGACAATCTTATTCTCTCCCTTAAAATCCTTCAGTTTCTGTAACTTCTTTCTAATGTTAGGGACTGACTGGGCTACAAAGGCTAAATTGTATCCTAGATATTTTTGATGTTTCCAATTAAGAAAACACTGCAGTTCCCAAGACACTCTCATTAGCCACGGGTGGATCATGGCTATTAAGGCCAAAATCTCGAGTGTGGGAGGATCCTGTTTCTTATTAATTTGCTTCATAGAGAATATGCCATAACTTAGGTGGGGATGAAAGTCTAAGGCCAACAAGAGGGCTGAAATGGCTATCCATGGGCGAACTTCCTTCCCAATCTCTGCACTGAGGGCTCTTGGGTGCATACAGGGGCAGTGTTCTGTTAGGTGACAGAAGAGGGGAGCCCAGGAATCGGAGAACAAATGTCCCAGCAGCCTCCAATATAAAGTCTGTGTACAGTAGGGGCATGGACTTTTCTGAGGACACAACCGGCGTATAAAAAGGTGAGCGTTTTCCCCAAGTTCTATTTCCCAGAGGTCTTTTAACAGAGTGTCCCATCTTTCATGGGGGCAGAACCGATGGGCACTCATTGGTCTCTCCTCACTTCCAGACTTAGGTTTAACCAGGAAGATTTGTCAAATAAAATATCAGACCAGATTTGGATGTAGGGCACCTGGTCAGGGTGGCCAGGCCCGCCAAACATTACACACTGAACACGGGGAGCAGTGGGGAGATCAATAGTTCCTTCTGCTGGCCAGCCTGTGAAGAACAAAGGGGTTAACTAAAGTGCTATAGTTAGCAGCTTGCCTCTGAAATTCCTGAAAGTGATTTAAGAAGCAGTCAAGGTCAGTGAGACACAGCGAGGCTGCAGACTGATTTTGTCCCATTGCCAAAACAGAATACCACTTGATAGCAAAAGCAAAACAACAAAATAGTTACCAGTTCACAAACTTCAGCAAACACTCGTCTGTCCTCAACAGTTTAGACAAAAACTCTGGCCACCAGCCTTCTTTTTTTACCACTTAGAAAGTCACACAGCACTGAGAGGGAAAATTCTACCTCCACACAGACCACACAGTCCAACAGCAAACGCAACAACTGTATTGGTCAGGGTTCACTAGATCAACAGAATTCACAGAATGAGTATATTTGAAAAAGGGATTTATCAGATGGGCTTACAGTTTGAAGCAATGTAGTTCCAGGTTCTGACTGCACATGGAGAGTCAGAGGAACCAGTAGCTGGTTGAGCGGTCTAAGAGCTGGAGTCTTAGGATCAGAGCAACCACTAATTCAGTCCCAGCCCAAGACGTGAAGATCAGGAAGCTCTTCGGAGAAACGATGGTGTAGTTTCAGTTCGAAGGGCTGGAGGCTGAGAAGATCAAGAAGCTCTTCAGAGAAACAGCGAAGCCAGCGGCTGACGATCTCAGGCGAGAGCAAATGCGTTTTCCTTGGAAAGAGTCGCACATTGCTCTATGTGGCTTCTCCCTCTTTTATCTAAGTCCTGCACCTATCAGAATCCTGCTACCTACATTCAGGGCAGGCTTTCTGTTTAATCTGCTGTTACACACCCAAAGTCACATGATCTTGGGTGTGTCATGATCAGGTCAAGTTGACAAACCAGATTGACTATCAATCACAACAACCAAAAAACAGACTAAAACATCAACTAAAGTGAACAATCAAGACAGACATTAAAACATTGACCACAAGATGTCACTTAACGTGACCAAATGCCGCTCACGCGACCAAATGCCACTTCATGTGACCGAATGCTGCTCACGCGACCAAATGGAACTACAGGACGTCTCTCTAGCCCCTTTAGAACAACACACACACACACACACACACACACACACACACTTTCACTTTCATTCTAGCAAATATAATAACTACAAGACAGACTGAGACATGAACGAAAGTAAGCAGCCACCATCCAGACATTCAAAACCGAAACCAATGTCGCTTACCACGACCCCCCAGTGGGACTTAAACCCACAAAATAAAAGTTTCAGAACTCTAGTGGGACTCGAACCCACGAAATCAGCTTTCAGCCGGGACTGAGACGTCTTTTGCTTCCTGGTGCCTGGGACCTTTCAGTGCGTCCACCTGGGTCTTGCAGGCGGCTGTACAAATTGGGCCCAAATACAAATACAAATTGACTGGTCTTACAGAGTTAGGATCCTTTTAACTTACCAATCGATGTTCAGATTGGTGTTCAGGCTCCACGGTTGGGGGTCCTGGGGGGTCTCTGGGAGATCCCAGACGAGCCCCCAAATGTTATGCCCAGACCTTTTGTTCCGGCCCGGAGAGACCACCAGGACCAAGCCATATTAGAAAAGTAACACCAAATTTCTTAAATAAGCTGGTTTCAATTGGGATTACAATTGGGCGTGGTGGTGCACACTTGTAATCCCAGTACTCGGGAGGCTGAGACAGAGGATCGCAGGTTCGAGGATAGCCTCAGCAAGTAGTGAGACTCTCATCAACCTAGTGAGACCCTGTCTGTTTCAAAATAAAAATAAAAATAGGGTTGGCAATGTAGCTCATGTGAGAAATACATCTTTTCTATCAAAGGAATGGCTTGACTTGGGTGCCATGTTGTAAAGCTGCTATTTGTATAACAGTATTTGTGTACCTGTTCTTGTTTTTTTCTAGATAGCATTTCCTAAAAATTGAGTGCCAACCCCTCCCCTGGCATCCCCTACAGCCAATGGAGTAAAGATTGTGAGGCTGTGTTCCCACCAACAGAAACACAGCAGAGAAGCCTCACGCTGAAGATAAAACGCCCAGTAATTTCCTCCATGTTGTTCCTTGCACACTAGACCTTTCCAGTGTGGGAACCCTTTCTGCAAAAAGGAAAATTCGCCAGGTATGGTGGCGCACGCTTGTAATCCCAGTACTTGGGAAGCTGAGACAGGAGGATCTGGGTTTGCAGCCAGCCTCAGCTACTTAGTGAGGCCCTCCACAACTTAGTGACCCTGTTTCAAAATAAAGATTAATAAATAGGACTGAGGGTGTAGCCCGGAGATAGAATGCCCCTGGGTTCAGTCCTCGGTACTGCAAAAAAAAAAAAAAAAGTAAAATTTGCCTTGCTGAGGTGCTTTCAACTATGTGTCTTTTATTTAACGACACCATAAAAATTTACTTCTAACACTCAGAGTTAGAATGCCCCTGAGTTCAATCCCCAGTACCATATACACAAAAAAGAAAAGAAATAGAGCCTTGCTAAGTTGCTGAGGGTCTTGAAAAGTTGCTGAGGCTGGGCTCAAACCTTTGATCCTCCTGTCTCAGCCTCCCAAGTACTGGAATCACAGGTGCATACCACTGTGCCTGGCTTAAATGTTAATCTCATGATTAAAATACCTTCACAGTGACATCTGAACTGGAGTTTGACCAAATATCTGGATGCCAAGGCCAAGCCTAGTTGACACATAAAATTAACATCATACCCATGGCCAGGAGTTAGTACGTGTTTCCTCAGTGCCAAATTGGTGCTAAGTTCATCAGAAGAACTATTTTATTTAATCTTCTCAGCCACTACATGAGAGACATCCCATTTTTACCCATTCTACAGATCGGGACATGAAGATCCACAGCGCTGGTGGAGCTTGGTTCAAACCCAGGTGTAACTGACCCAGGAGACCACGCTCTTCCTCACCCGGTCACCCTTCCTCTCTGCCACCTTCAGCTGCTCCCTGTGCTGGATCCTCTCCTGTCCTATTCTGGATAAACAGATCCAAATCTGTCCAACTCAAGAAAACAAAACTTTCCATCATGTCTTTCCTTCTTTCCAAGAGAAGCGACTTTGAAATAGTTGCCTGTTCATGGTGGCCCAAGTCCCATTCTTCCTCAACTCACAGCACCCTGCCATCAGCTTCTGTCAGGACAAGGAAACAATGTTGAGCAAGGCCACAGATGATGTCAGTGTCACCGACGCCAGTGGATAGGCGCTTTTACTTCTGCGTTTACTGTAGCAATTGCACTTATCATAGCAATTGTTCATTGTTTAAAAAATTAGGAAGCCCGGCATGGTGGTGCATGCTTGTAATCCCAGTACTTGGGAGGCTGAGACAGGAGGATTGCAGGTTCGTGGCTAGACTCCGCTACTTAGTGAGGCCCTCCACAACTTAGTGAGACCCTGTTTCAAAATAAAGAATAAAAAATAGGGCTGGGGGTGTAGCTCGGAGGTAGAATGCCCATGAGTTCAATCCCCAGTACCACACACACACACACACAAAAAAAAGAAATTAGAAAAGCACTTCTGGCCAAGATGGTGTTGATGTAAATAAACCTTTGGGGTACTGATCCTGCTATAAACATGTTGCCATTGTAGATAAAACCTTAAAATGGAACATGCAAATAGGCATAATGGAGCTCACAAACAAGAGACTGGGTTTTATAGACCAGAATCAGAAGAGAAGCACACAGCAAAGAAGGAGGCCGAGTGTGGCCAGGCAGGAGCAGACCCAGGCAGGCCAGACTTTGGCTCCCGGTGTAACTGAACGAATCCGGTTCCAAGGAAGCAGGGACTCTACACAACACCCAGGAGGAGGCAGGAGGGATATACGATGGAAGGCTGGATCCAGGATTGATAGGTTCTGCACTTAGAACAAGAGAGTGACAAAAACTGTTACAAACCATCGCTAGAGGATACAGCTTGTGTGACACTGAGTGACTGGGTGGGCAGTGGCTGGGACAGAGCAGGAGCCAGGAGCTGCCCTGAGCCACCTGCTGGGGCAGTGAGTCCCTGCTGTGGGCATCAATATGAGGCTCCACCAGAGGGAAGGCTGACAGTCGGAACTGCCAACTCCTGGGAAAGAAAAGGAGGAAAATAGAGAAGAGAGAAAGAGACCAAGCTCGTAACTAAGTCCAAAAGACATGCAGAAACTTATCCAGGGATAATAGCCAACGAATCAATGGTTGATAGGGTTTCACTTTAGGTGAAATCAAAATAATAAAACAAAGCTGGGCGTGGTGGCGCACATTTATAATCCCAGTACTTTGGGAGGCGGAGACTGGAGGATCCGGGTTCGCAGCCAGCCTCAGCTCTCTCTCTCTCTCTCTCTCTCTACTTAGTGAGGCCCTCCGCAACTTCGTGAGACCCGGTTTCAAAATAAAGTATAAAAAAATAGGGCCAGGGATGTAGCACGGAGGTAGAACACCCCTGGGTTCTATCCCCGGTACCAAAAATAATAATAATAATAACAATAATAATAATAAAACAATGTGAAAATTAAAATAAATGTGTTTCAGGTATTTTTTTTTTGCGGTACCGGGGATTGAACGCAGGGGCGTTCTACCTCCGCGCTACACCCCGGCCCTATTTTTTTTATGCTTTATTTTTGAAACCGGGTCTCACGAAGTTGCAGAGGGCCTCACTAGATAGATAGAGAGAGAGAGAGAGAGAGAGAGAGGAGAGAGGAAAGAGAGAGAGATAGATCATGCGCGCTGAGGTTGGCCGTGAACCCGGATCCTCTGGTCTCCACCTCCCAAAGTACTGGGATTACAAGCGTGCGCCACCACGCCCGGCGTGTTTCAGGTATTTAAATACAATGATAGAAGCCGGGCGTGGTGGCGCACGCTTGTAATCCCAGTACTTTGGGAGGCGGAGACTGGAGGATCCGGGTTCGCGGCCAGCCTCAGCTCTCTCTCTCTCTCTCTCTCTCTTTCTTTCTCTCCCTGTCTCTCTCTCTCTCTCTCTACTTAGTGAGGCCCTCCGCAACTTCGTGAGA
>PVJS01024005.1:0-29054 GCA_004027185.1 Glis glis
TGGCCAAAGTGCAAAGTTTCTTCTCAGGTTGCTCTTCCCTCTCAAAGTCACGTGAACTTCAGATATTTTCCAAGTTGGGCAGGGGGGGATTCAAAGGAGTGCTCCCTTGGGACAGAGAGCTTTTCTACCACTTTCATTATATTTTTTACTTTGTGATCAGTCGTGTGGTCAATACACGGTTAACCACGGGAGGTGTATTAGTTAGCTTTCTGCGGCTATAAGAAAATACCTGAGATCATCAACTCTTAAGGGAGAAAGTTCACGCAGGCTCGTGGTTTTAGAGGTCTCGATCCATGATCTCTGGGCCCTGTGGCTTTGGGCGCGTAGGACGACAGGACATCATGGTGGCCGTGAGTCACAGAACAAAATTGCTATCCTTGGGTGGTCAGGAAGCAAAAGGGAGAGGAAGAGGAGGGGCCGGGGTCTCACTGTAGCCTTCAAGGACACGCCCTCAGAGACCTAAGGTCTCCCTACTAGGCTCCATTTTCTAAAGGTTCCATTGAGTCCCAATAGTGTCACCATGGGGACCTCTACACATGGATCTAGAGACAACCCTTATCCAAGCCATAGGCACCCAAATTCTGCTCACCCATCCCCTTGCCTTCCTTTCCACTTCTTTCTAACCTGTCTACTGGAATCCTCCAGCTAGATGAGTGGATAATGATTCCCTGGAATCTCAACCTGCCCAAGACCAGCCTTTAAGAAAACGGTCAAAGCCAGATGGGGTGGTGCACGCCTGTAACCCCAGCCCTTGGGAGGCTGAGACGGGAGGATCGCAGGTTGGAGGCCAGCCTCAGCAACTTAGCGAGGCCCTCTGCAACTTAGCGAGATTCTGTTTCCAAATAAAAAATAAAATAGGGCTGGGGGTGCAGCTCAGAGGTAGAATGGCCCTGCATTCAATTCCCAGTACCATTAAAAAAAAAAAAAAGGTGAGTCTAAATGACCTTGGGTAAAGATGTCACACCCCTTTCTGGCTGTCCTTGCAGCCAGTTCTGATTTTAGAGTCCCCGAAAGTAGAACACATGCTTAATTGAAGTAGTAAATACCAGACTGGAGCAGATTGTCTTACTGTTAAATACAGTAATGGGTTTTTAATGGCTGCTGTCCAAAATTACACCCGAGAAAAATGGTTTATTAGTAATAATAATAACTAGCACCTTTATCTTCAAAGCACCTTATAAATATAAGCCCATTAATCCTCCAAATGCCACTGGAAGGCAGTGGGAAATGTCCCCACGCTCAGTTGACAGCTGGTGAGACAGGAAAATAGAAGGCAGTTTCCAGCCGGGCGTGGTGGCGCATGCCTGTCATCCCAGTACTTGGGAGGCTGAGACAGGAGGATCGCAGGTTGGAGGCCAGCCTCAGCAACTTAGTGAGACCCTGTTTCCAAATAAAAGTAAAATAGGGCTGGGGGTGTAGCATGGAAGTAGAGTGCCCTAGCACCACAAAAAGGAAGGAAGGAAGGAAGGAAGGAAGGAAGGAGTTTCCAGTAGAAGGTGTTGTGTATGCGAGTCAGTTTCCAATTTAAATAACTCCTATTGATGTTTTTGGAGGGGGAGGGTATGGGGATTGAATCTAGGGGGCATTCTACCTCTGAGCTACACCCCCAGCACTATTCTATTTTGAAAGAGGGTCTCACTAAGTTGCAAAGGGCCTCACTAAGTTGCCAAGGCTGACCTCCAACCTGCGGTCCTCCTGTCTCCCAAGTACTAGGATGACAGGCGTGCACTACCAAGCCCGGATTCCTAACAATGTTTAATACATGGATGGAAGGTGTTCACACTGAGGGCACCCAGCCCTCTTTGAGGGGACAGTGGTTAAGGTCAAATCCAATTTCTTAGAACGGAGCTCACAGAGGCATGCATAACGCCACCTGAACTGTTCAATGCCGGCCTGGTGATATCACGTTAAGCAAATCGATTGTGTTCAAAATCTATTCCGCCCCAATCGATTACATGCAGAAATGTGTATGCACGGGAAAAGCGGACTGTGGCGACCCTGTGGGATCTAGCTCCCCCAGGGATTTCTACAGGTCACAGAGCAGAATGGAATCAAGATCAAATTTAAAGGCCTTTATTTTGGTTTTCTATTTGGATTCATTTCTCGGTTCTTTGCTGAAAACAGTGTCTGTCTCATAGCGGGGAACAGCAACAAATAACCTGAAATAGTAAGTTATGCGTGCAGCTATTGGCTGTACATGCTAAAATGATTATTGTTTGGGTTTGTCCGTTCTTGTGGGAAATGTTTCAAATTCTTACCATTGTATATGGCCTTACGTATTCTTTTGTTGTTGTTGTTTGTTTTTGGTACTGGGGATTGAACCCAGGGGCATTCTACCTCTAAGCTACACCCCCAGCCCTTTTTAATTTTTTTGTTTTGGAACAGGATCTTGCTAGGTTACTGAGCATCTCACTAAATTGCTGGGGCTGGTCTTAAACCTGCTGATTCTCCTGTCTCAGCCTCTCAAGTATTGGGATTATAGGTGTGTGCTACCTGTGCCTGGCTATATATGTACTTCTTCTTTTTTTTGGGGGGGTACTGGGGATTGAACTCAGGGCATTCTACCTCTGAGCTACACCATCAGGCCTTTTTATTTTTTATTTGGAGACAGGGTCTCACTAAGTGGCTGAGAGCCTCACTAAGTAGTTATGGCTGGCCTTGAACCTCCCATCTCACCCTCCCAAGTACTGGGATTACAGGTGAGCGCCACCACACTGGTAATAAATATATCTATATCTATATCTATCATCTATCTATCTATATACATACATGTATGTATGTATATATATGTATGTATATGTATATACACACATATATACATACATACATATATACACATATATATACATATACATATACATATACATATATATATACGCGCGCGCACACACACACACACATACACACATAGTTTCTTGAGATGCCAAGAGCAGTCTACCCCAAGCAGGAAGCATATTCTTGCCATAGTCTATTACATAAAATGGGGATTTTGGAATCACCCACGATTTGAGCCTGCCATTTAAAAGTGCATGAGGTGAGGCCCTCTGCAACTTAGTGAGACCCTTGACAACTTAGTGAGATCCTATTTCCAAATAAAAACTAAAATAGGGCTGGGGCTGGGGGTGTAGCTCGAAGTAGAATGCCCCAGGGTCCCATCCCCAGCAACACACACACACACACACACACACACACACACACACAGCATTAGTACTTGCTTCTAATTACTCCAAACCAAAGAAGCAATATCCTCTCAAAACTCCCAAATATACTGACCATACATGGAAAGGAGCTCCCTTTCTTTCCTCTTACGCCGTGTCTTAATTGATAAAGTACCAGCATCGCACCAGGGCGGTTTTCAGGGCCAGCAAGGATGTGATATGTCACCTCCCATCTCCCGCTATTCCTGTCTTAACACAGAGCGGCCAATGCCCACCTGTTTGTGGAAATGCCAACCGTGCAAGTCAACCGCTTACTTACAATGCCAGACACGAAGGAAGTCTATGCAAACTGATGTTACAGCGCTTCAGAAACGTTTCTGCCAAGAACAAAGTAGCGCTGAAGGTTGGTTTTTCCATATACCAGTGTCTGGGGTCTGGTATAGAGACCATTGGAATAATAAATGCTTATATGACAAGATTGTTGGAGAGGACACACATGTCCCCCTCTGCCCATATTTCTCCCTCACGGCACCCCTCACTATCAACCCACTGCATTAACAATCTTAAATTTTTTGGGGGGGTACTGAGGATTAAACTCAGGGGCATTCTGCCTCCAAGCTATACCCCCAGCCCTTTTATTTATTTTTATTTTAAAACAGGGTCTCACTAAGTTGCTGAGGGTCTTGTTAAGTTGCTGAGGCTGACCTCAAACTTGTGATCCTCCTGTCTCAGCCTCTGATTACTGGGATTGCAGGTGTGTGCCACCACCCCTGGCAAAACTTCTTTTTTAATGCCACCATTTCTAGGATGGGAATGCATGATCAGAATGCCGGAGGAGAACCCTTATATCCATCTGGAATAACTGGACATAGAACATGTATGTTTGGATAGACAACAGGGAAGAGTGCTGGTCGAGGGTGAAGATGAGAGTTGGGGAGCCTCACATTCCAAGGGGTGCTAGTAGACACTGTACATTTCAGTAACGAAAGTCCAAGCCAGGCCTGGTGGTGTATGTCTATAACCCTAGTACTTAAGAGGCTGAGACAGGAGGATCCCAGGTTCGAGGCCAGCCTCAGCAACTTAGCAAGACCCTCAGCAAGTTAGTGAGACCCTGTATCAAAAGTTAAAAATTAAAAAGGGCTGGGAATGTAGCTGGGAGGTAGAATACCCCTAGGTTCAATCTTTGGTGCCAAAAAGAAAAAAGGGAAAGAAGGAAAGAAGGGAGAGAGGAGAGGAGAGGAGAGGAGAGGAGAGGAGAGGAGAGGAGAGGAGAGGAGAGGAGGAGAAAAGTCAAGTCCAAGAGAAAAGAGAAATAATGCTGAAAGATTGGGAGGCTCAAAACTAGCAGTTAAGAGCTTGGTGCTAGGAATTAGATTCTCCTAAGCCTGAGTCCTCCCCCGGCCACCTGCAAGCCATATTGTGTGACCTTAGAGAAAGGTCCTTCTACGTCTGCACCACCAGCTTAAAATGGACACGATGGTGATACTACTTTCTTCAAATCACTAACGTGGAGGTTGCAAACCACATGGTAAGTGCAGGATCAATGGCTAAGTGGTGGCTATTTAAGAGTCTGCCTGCCACAGCAGCCTCGGTCCCATCTCCAGCACAAAGTGGTTATCACACGAAAGCCCTTTAAATGACTGGTCACTCTCAACGTCTCTCAGGATCTATGCACACACCAAAATTTAAAAAAAAATAAATAAAAATGAGCATCATAGACTTGTGAAGCTTTGTAAAAATAGAATCTGCCTAAATTCGACCCTGGGAATATAACACTTTGAATATTTCCCCTAGACTAATTATAAGACTAGTTTACATAGTAATTCTGGCATTGCTTTAAAAAATAATGAACAAAACCAAAAAAGGTTCACCATCAGATATATGAGGTTTTTTGTTTGTTCATTTGGTTTTTTGTAGTACAGGGGATTGACTCCAGGGGCATTTTACTCTGAATAGAGCTACACACCCAGCTCTATTTTATTTTTTACTTTGAAATAGGGTCTCTTCAAGTGGCTGAGAGTCTCACTAAGTTGCTGAGGCTGGCCTCGAACCTGTGATCCTCCTGCCTCAGCCTCCCAAGTACTGGGATTACAGGCATATACCATGATGCCCGGCTCAATATCTGAGATTGAATTCTGGTTTTTACCACTGGCAGGCCAGCTATTTGACCTGGGGTGAGTTTGTTTTCTCATCTATAAAATGGGATAACCTTTTTGCTTTTGATTCACTAAGTTGCTGTAAAAGTCAGCTACAATGACAAGGGGAGAGACGCTGTAAGCATAAAGCACTTAAATAATGTAAGATCTTATGAATTTTAATAGAAATCTGCACAGGTAATATTCTGGATGAATGTAAATGAAGACTCAAGTGTTCAGCATCTCAGAAGAGTTCAATATTTCTCTTCCCCCACACCTTTTTTGAACATGAGATGATTTATGACTTTCAAATACATGGATATGTAAAATACCGATATGTAAGATATACATATATACATATACATATATAAACACATAAATATATATATAAGTATATATACAGCCGGGCATGGTGGCGCACGTTTGTAATCCCATTACTTGGGAGGCTGAAACAGGAGGATCGCAGGCTCGAGGCCAGCCTCAGCAACCTCCTGAGGCCCTCTGCAACTTAGTGAGACCCTGTTTCAAAAAAAATAAACAAAACAATAGGTCTGGGGGTGTAGCTCAGAGATAGAATGCCTCCTGGTTCAATCCCTAGTACCACATACACAAAAAATAATAAGTAGATATGCATGTACATATATACATTTAGAAATATGTCACATATGTAACATATCAATATGTAAGATACGCAAGATATCAATATGTAAGATACGCAATGAGATGATATTCTATCCTTTCACATTATTTAGCCAAGGTCTTAATAAAATAATTAACTTTATTTACGATCAACACTTAATGGCTTCAGATCATAAAAAAAAAAATGGCCAGCCAGGTGTGGTAGTGCACGCCTGTCATCCCAGTACTTGGGAGGCTGAGGCAGGAGGATCACAGGTTGGAGGCCAGCTTCAGCAACATAGGGAGACTCTCGGCAACCTAGCGAGACCCTGTTTCAAAACAAAAAATAAAAAGGGCTGGGGGTGTAGCTCAGAGGTAGAATGCCCCTGGGTTGAATCCCCAGTATCACACACACACACACACACACACACACACACACACTGGCCATATTCCTCTTCTCCACTTGTGTTCTATTACAGTGGGGAATACACCCCTTAGCCCTTGGAAACGAAACCCTCACCACACGGAGCATCCCTGACCTATTTCCTCAGCCTTTTCTAGGAGATACAGCCATGCCAAAAAAAGAGGGATACCCCCTCCAGAGACCCAAATGTCCAGGTTTCGGTGACATTCGGCTAGCGGGCTGTCATCTGAAAATCACGTGTCAGGCAAGACACCTCCAATCCCTGACAGGAGAATCGCCACCGCGGCCAATGCTCCTATCAGGGAGAAGCCTCTGCGAAATATGCAAACCCGTCACTCCAGAAGCTGTCCTCGGACCCCTTCCCTGTTCTAACAGCCCTCATCTTGAAAATGCAAGAGGATGGACAATTTCTCTGTTTTTTAATTTTTTTGTAGTACTAGGGATTGAACCCAGAGGAGTTCTACCTCCAAGCTCTACCCCAGCCCTAATTTTTATTCTTTATTTTGAAACGGGGTCTCACTAAGTTGTGGAGGGACTCACTGAGTTGCTGAGGCTGGCTGCGAACCTGCGATCCTCCTGTCTCAGCTTCCCAAGTACTGGGATTACAAGCGTACGCCACCACGCCTGGCTATAATTTTTCTTTTTGTATCAGGGATTGAACCCAGGGGCATCCTACCTCCAAGCTACATCCCCAGCCCTTTTTATTTTATTATTATTTTTTTTATTTTGAAACAGGACCTCACTAAGTTGCTGAGGGTCTCACTAAGTTGCTGAGGGTCTCACTAAGTTGTTGAGGTTGGCCTCAAACCTGCCATCCTCCTGCCTCAGCCTCCCAAGTACTGGGATTACTGGGTGTACCACCACTCCTGGCTGTGGACAATTTTTGCTCCGCTTGAAGTTTGGGGCCCCAGCGGACGCCCTCCTCTGAGCAGAAGCCTAACCCACCTGGGGCAATGGAAATAGGTGGGGGAAAGGGCAGGATGAAGGAAAAGGGGTAAAGAGAACTCAGAGTGAAAAAGATAAGGATTCCGTCTTTTGCACTATTTGGGGCAACCCAGGCTTTCCCTCTTACTCATACTGCATCAATTTGAAGCTTTCAAGGTATGCTGTGCATTCCTTCAGGAAGCTGCCAGATTCAAAATCATCCTCCACGGTCCCCCAACCTGCTCGGATCAGAGAAATGAATTCTACGGACCACGCCACCCACTCTCTTGCCCTTGGACTATGGGTGCTTCTGCCATTCCAAAGAAGGAGCAGCAATCCCTGGGGCAGGGAGACAGCGTTGCTTTGCCATTTAGACAGCAGCATGTTCCTCTTTCCAAATCCACAGGGGCCTAGCAGCCAGTCTTTCCCCAAAACAACTGCTCGCACCTCCTCCCAGTAACTTCTGCCTTACGCGGTCTAGGAAGAAGGGTACTTCTTCCAACACAACAACAGGGTGCTTCAGCAACCCTTGTCCCTGTTCCTTAGCCTCCTAAAAAAAAGAAGTGGTCCCGCCAGGTGTGGTGGCACACACCTGTCCCCCCAGTCCTTGGGAGGCTGAGACAGGAGGATCACAGGTTTGAGGCTAGCCTTCAGCAACTTAGCGAGGCCCTCCGCAGCTTTAGGGAGACCCTGTTTCAAAGTAAAAACATAAAATAGAGCTGGGGTGTAGGTGAGAGGTCGAACGCCCCTGGGTTCAATCCCCAGTATCAATAAAATAAAATTAAATTAAAATAAAGATGCCCTTTCTGTAAGCTCCCTTCAAACGACCCTTAGGCTCATAATGTAAACAGAGGAACAGACAGAAAGGAAGCCAGAGAACGTTAGAGTTTACCCAGAGACGACGCAAAGGTGCGAATTCTCCAGGATCACCCGAGGGGCATGCCGCGCAGTCCTGGCCAGGGTGTCCCCTGTCACCTGGGCCTTGAGGTCCAAGACTGTGAGAACACTATATTTTTCAATTCAAGCCAGAAATGGGGATATGAAGGAATTCCCATTTGTGCATGCTGGCTGAAACTTTTCTCTAACATTCTTTAGATCAAACAAAATGCATTCGGGTTGAGTTCGGTCCAAGGGACATTGTTTTGGATCCTAAATAGACTATGGTGCAACTTCTTCAGGGAAAAAAAAAGAAAGAAAAAATTTTTCATCTCCTTGTACAAATCAAACAAAAAAAGACAAATTCTTACCTCTATAGCTTTTTTTTCTTTCTTTTTTTTTTGGTACTGCAGATTGAACTTAGGGGTATTCTAATTTTAATGTTGAAACAGGGTCTCACTAGGTTGTTGAGAGTCTCGCTAAGTTGCTGAGGTTGGTCTCAAACCTGCGATCCTCCTGTCTCAGCCTCCCAAGTATTGGGATTATAGGCGTGCACCACTATGCCCGGCACTAAAGGTTTTCTCTTACACAGTAATTGAGTCCCAAAACAATTCTTTCTCCCTCATTAGACATTTCAAATTGGAACAGAGAAACATTCATAACTCAAAAATCACAGGATTCTTGATACCTGGGCCTGCTCTCAATCAAGTGAAATCATTTCATTTCAGTTTGGCTTACTCCATTCATCTGCAAAATCAGTATAATGACTTCTTACCTACCATCTTCACAGAGACATTTCATTGAAAAATGAAATTATACACAGTAAATGAAATGTGCATTGCAGAACTTTGGCAAATAAAATGCTAGTTAAGCCAAAGGGATTAGCTAGAAAAACCTCAGAGGTTTGCCAAAGCTTTTTTTTTTCTTCTTCTTTTCCAACCACATTTCATTGACATCAAGGTATCCATGAGTCAAGGCCTCAAGCCAACAGGACGTTATGGAAAACCCACCCAAATATAACAAGGTGGTTGTCAATCCTGGGAGTACATTACAATTTTCTAGAAACTTTTTTCCCTGCTCATGGGACTGGGGATGGAACCCAGGGGCATCCTATCTCTGAACTACATCCCCAGCCCTATTTTATTTTTTATTTTGAAAAAGGGTCTCACTAAGTCATGGAGAGCCTCACTAAGTAGCTGAGGCTGGCCTCGAACCTGCGATCCTCCTGTCTCAGCCTCCCAAGTCCTGGAATGACAGGCATGCACCACCATGTCCCGCTTCCTAGAAGCTTTTAAAAATTCAGATGTGTCGTCACCACCCCAAGAGATTCTGATTGGACTGATCAAAGATGGTAGTTTTTTTTTTTTTTTGCGGTACCGGGAATTGAACCCAGGGGCATTCTACCTCGGAGCTACACCCCCAGCCCTATTTTTTATTCTTTATTTTGAAATAGAGTATCATTAAGTTGCGGAGGGCCTCACTAAGTAGCTGAGACTGGCTGCGAACCCGGATCCTCCGGTCTCAGCCTCCCAAGTACTGGGATGACAAGCGTGTGTCACTATGCCCGGCAAGGATGGTAATTTTTAAAAGCTCTACAGATGATCCTAATTTCAGCCAAACCCAAGAACCACTACCTACAGGATCTTTCAAACTTGGGACACAATTAATATTCATTTATGTGCATACAATTAATGTATTAATAGTTTTCCCTTTAATAGTACTAAGCCCACCCTTATTCACACACATGGGATACACTTGAATCCTCTCTCTCTCTATCTTTATCCATGCTCATACTGAGCATGGTATGGAAGGATAACGGTCGTTATCATAAAAACCCAGAATTGATTGAACACCAATAAGTGTTACTAAGCTGTCTGCAGAGATTGCCCCATATAATGCTCACCAATAATACGCATGAGCTAGGTATGGATATTACCCGTGTTTCCCTAGAAGAAACCAGTTGTAAAGAGGTCAAAATGCCACTAAGTAGCTGAGGCTGGCCGCAAGCTGGATCCTCCTGTCTCAGCCTCCCAAGTACTGCGATTACAAGCGTGCACATGCCTGGCTACCTACAAGTCAGGGGACTCCAATTTTGAACCTCAGCAGCCCGGCTACGAAGCCTGTGCATTTAACCACTACACCGATTTGCTTTCCAGCGTGCCAGATGCTGTAAGGGGTTATGGGATGCATCAAGTGGAAAGCATGTCCTCACAGAGTTTATGATCTGAGAACAGAATTGTGGAGCACAATAAAATCCATAGACTGTAGAGGAAAAGGGTAGGGTGGCCGTCATGGGGTTAGAAAGAGGTGAATAAGAAGATGGGCCTTGATAGCTGGGCACGGTGGCACAAGCCTTCAATCCTAGTACTTGGGAGACAGGAGGATCGCAGGTTCGAGGCCAGCTTCAGGAACTTGGTGGGACCCTCAGCAACGTGGCGAGATCTTGTCTCAGAATAAAAAAGGACTGGGGGGGGGTGTGGCTTGGAGGTAGAATGCCCCTGGGTTCAATCTCTAGTACTAAAAAAAATAGAAAGAAACTAAGAAGAAGGGGGAAGGGGAGGAGGAGAAGAAGGAAAAGGAGGAGGAGGAAAAGGAGGAGGAGGAAGAGGAGGAGGAGGAAGAGGAGGAGGAGGAAGAGGAGGAGGAGGAGGAGGAAGGGGAGGAGGAGGAGGAAGGAGAAGAAAGACACTTATTACTTTGCTGAGCTCCTATTTCTGAAACTACAGAATTAATAAGATGTATCCCAACATCAGAAGAGAGAATGTGATAAGATCACTAGGAAAAGAAACCCCGTTCAAAGCACAAAAAATATGTATATATTTGTCCAATTAAATATGTTTATTACTGTTACCATTACCTGCCAACATCATTTGAGCGGAGTATTTATACCCAGCCCAAATTTACCAAAATGTCAGTTCAAGTTCTGAAGAATTCATCTCCCCTCAAACTCTATTTTTGTTTCTTACTGAAATCATTTTTACACGCACACACACACACACACACACACACACACACTAATAACTGGCCTTTCAGAGAGATATACAAGTGGTATTCTTTCAGTAGGAGTGAATTAGGTAAAAACGAAATGAACACTGTTTAGAGAAAAATTCCAAAAGTCCAACCCAGAATATGCCTCTTTGTGTTTATTTCTTCTCTAAACACAATGAGGGAAGGTAAGCAGGATCATTTTTTAGCCACAACACATAAAATCTCAATTAGTTATGGTCTATTTGTGCACTGACTAAAAACATTCGTTAACAAAACAGAATTTTCTAGTTTACTGGATAAATATACCAGGAGCAATTGCAGAATAAAGCTGGGTTGCCAGGCAACCGTAGCCCTACTCCCTGGTTTGAGATCCATCCAGCTCATTTATCAAGCTTCCTACCCCAGTGCTAGAGAATTCCAACCAATTTGTTTCTTGGGAAAATTATAGTGACTTTCAGTAACACAATACCACTTTTATTCTCCAAAGATAAACTTAGATGTCCCCTGGTTGAAAGGGACGTGTTAATTCATTATTCTCTCCACGGTGCTAATGAGAAAGCTATAATTAACTAACTACACTATTGCAACACATGCAAAATAAAACTGCAGTAATTAGTAATGTTTAAGGTGTTAACCAGCCTCCAAAATGAGAAAATACAGAATCCTTCCTCCAATGAAGATGTACAGAAAGGAGAGGAGTGTGCCGTCTCTAATTAAATTGAGAATTGTTTCCAGTTTCTCCCAAGGGGAAAGAGGGATGTGGGCTCCCAAAATGTGAGAGATTTCACTTTCATGGCCGGGAAACTGGCACCCAGCCAATTCTACTCGCAGGTAGACAGAAAATGCTGGCGACTCGTGTCATCTTTTCTTGCGAGCAATGCTGAGCACCATATCTTTTTTTTCCTAGGGATGAATAGAACGTGTAGTATGGGCTCGCTCATTAGCTGTGTTAACTTAGCATATTGTATGTAAATCACCATAATAATCGCATTTGCCTCAGACTGAATTAGTTAGAATGAAGCTGTAATCAAAATGTTCATAATTGAAAGTACAGGCCTGTTTTGGAAAAAATAACAATGAACGCTGATTGGATGGGATAATATAGTTCATTGCTGAGAACAACCTCGCGCAGAGATGAGGTATCCTCTTAATGACACCTTTGTATGCTAATTTGCTCCCCAAATTCAGGATGCAACACCTTCTGATCTGTCCTGTCTTGCTACTGTCCCCTTTGTACTATGCCTAATGAAGTTTTCCAAGTGCCCTGCGGCCTAGATTTTTAAGGAAAACCCACAATGTCGAGAGGCTAAATTTTTGTTTCTAAAATATATCAGACTTGATTGCACTGTTGGCTGTCATCAATCAAAGGGCAAAATAATTCCCAATAAATAGAGCACTGAATGCCAACACTCCTGGGAAAGGATATGTAAATGATCCCATGAATGTCATGCAAGCTGTCACACCAATTCCTCGAGGTACCTTTTAGAGACAGCATCTTCGCTGGGAAGAAGAGCGCGTCGCAAAAGTCAAACTTGAAGCAAGACTCTAGTACCCAAAGATACCCACAGTATGTCCCGTTAATCATTCCTTCCATTCTGAATCATTAGTTCCCCTCTGTTACTTAATCTTCCTTTATCAGTTAAAAACTATCAGCATCACACACCCACCTTGATCATTACCCTTACTGAATTCTCTCTAAAATTGAATTCAACAAAGCTGTTTTAGGTCAATCTCCTATCTCCAGTGATTTCAGAAGTCACTATAAAACCAGAACTTCTACCCAGCAAATATTTTTCTAAATGAGGTTTATTTCATAAAAGTCACTCAGAAGCTCTGTGATGATATCTGTCTGCTTAATGGCATCTAATCTATCAAGAAATGCCTACTTTTAGTTTTTGTGTTTTGTGGGGGTTTTTTTTGTGGTACTGGGGATAGAACCCAGGGCATTCTACCTCTGAGTTACACACCCAGCCCTATTTTATTTTTTTATTTGGAAACAGGGTCTCACTAAGTTGCTGAGGGCCTCACTAAATTGCTGAGGTTGGCCTCGAACCTGTAATCCTCCTGCCTCAACCTCCCAAGTCCTGGGATTCCAGGCATGCGCCACTGAGCCTGACTAGCAAATGGTTTTCAAAAATGTATTTAAGTCAGGTACGGTGATACACACTTGTAATCCCAGTACTTGGGAGGCTGAGATCGGAGGATCGCAGGTTCGTGGCCAGCCTCAGCTTCTTAGTAAGGCCCTCTGCAACTTAGTGAGGCCCTGTTTCAAAATAAAGAAAAAAAAATAGGGCTGGGGGTATAGCTCAGAGGTAGAATGCCCCTGGGGTCAATCCCCAGTTACACACACACACACAAAGTATTTAAAACCAGTTCATTTAATGGGATGAACCAACTTAAAAGTACTATATACAATGTGTAATATAAACTCCTGTCAGACTTGCAAATAGATGCACAATATGTACAATTTGCTCACCAACAAGTAAGTTAAAATACCTATACAGTTACAGGATAGCGATGAACATCTATACTTTTTACTTAAAAGGAAGGGACCCATCTGTCTAAGTACAACAGAGAACAACCCAGAAAATATGTATTAATCATCATGGTTCTCCGCTTCTGCAGTAAAGTCCCTACAAACATGCCCTGAAATATTGTATTTTTATTTATTTATTTATTGTGGTACTGGGGTTGAACCCAGGGGCATTCTACCTCTGAGCTACTCCCCCAGCCTTGTTTTATTTTTTATTTGGAAACAGAGTCTCACTAAGTTGTGGAGGGCCTAAGTTGCTGAGGCTGGCCTCCAACCTGTGATCCTCCTATCCCAGCCTCCGAAGGACTAGGACTACAAGTGTGCCCCACCATGCCTGGCTTGAAAGAAGTTTTAATAAGCAGCCACAGTCAATATTCACACCCGCCTAGTTATAATCATCTGATTGCATTTATTCAATGACTATATTCAGGAACTCTCAAGGAGTGGTTATATACCACAGTCTGCCATTACTAGAGGTAAATTCGCCAAGAGCACCTGAAACCATCAAATGGAGAACTAGGAGAGCACTAGATTCTAGAATCAAGTTAAATTATGGGAGCCACACCACAGTCTGTCACCAAGAGACCAAAATGAAGACAAACTCAGCTATAACATCAGCAAATAAAAGAGAAAATACAAAACCTCACACACAAAATTTCAGAATAAACCTCTTTTCCTGCCACCATGCGTGTCCCCAAATGGCTTTCTCATCTTCTCTGTCCATCAGTGGACTTGATGAGCAACCAGTCAGTTATCTCTTCCAATCTGATGCAAGCTAGAGTTTTGCAAGAGCTGGGCTGGGCAGTAATAAGATTGATATTAATCGAGATTATTCTTTACACTAGAAAACACAATTTTGCCTTCAAAAAAGGTGCAGAGAGCCAGGCATGCTGGCACATGCCTATAATCCCAGTACTTGGGAGGCTGAGACCAGAGGATCACAGGTTCAAGGTCAGCCTCAACAACTAAGGGAGACTCCATTTCAAAATAAAAAAATAAAAAATAAAAAGGGCTGGGGTTATAGCCCAGAGGTAAAATGCCCCTGGGTTCAATCCCCAGTACAAAAAAAAAAAAAGTACAGATATACCATGTCTAATTAACTGGAAATGAGAACACACCATATCTAATTAACACAATAATTAATTAATAATTAATATTGAAAGTAATGCCATCATCAACAACTTCGGAGTATTTTTATTATGCATCAGACACAGTTAAACTGTCCACTTGAATTACCTCGTTCCAGTCTTGCAACAACCCAATATGGACATGTACTGAGAGCATCCCTACCATTTAGAAGGGGAAACCGAGGCACGGGATAGCTAAATGGCTCTTCCCACACAGCACAGAGCCGTTGGAGCTGGAGTTAGGACCCACGTGGTCTGCCCAGGTGCATCCAGGTGCCTCCTCCCTGGTCCACCTCCTCCAGTGCGCCAGCGGCGCGCATTGTGGCGGGAGCGCCCCACCGTGCACGTGCGTGCGCGCGCCTGGCCTGGCAGCCCCTCAGAGGCTCTGGACCCGGCTTGGTAGCTCTAGCAAGCAGAGCCCAGCCCCTGAGCCCTCCCTGGGCTGAGCCCAAGCTTCCACCAACCACGGGCTGTGCAGAAGCACACCTGCTCTGGCGGCTCACCTGGTACCATGTTCTGGGCAGGCAGCCGCCCGCCCACCCCAAGCCCCTCCTGGTGCACCGCCCCGGGGGGCACCATACCTGGGCCCCTGGGGCCACTGCTTCTCCGCCCCGGGCTTTTTCTCAGCAATCTTTCAGCTCCTGGCTCAGAAAGTGCTGCACACAGGGAGCAGAAAGGAGTCAGGGCGCAGAGGCTGGCGCTCTTTGCCTAGTGGCTCTCCAATCCCCGCTCTCCAAATTAATCACTTCCTCCCCGCTTCCTCCCCACGCACACTCTCACAAAAAAAAAAGGAAAAAAAAAAGAAAGGAAAAAAAAAAGAGAGAGAGAGAAGCACAAAGAAGGAAGGGACTGTCCGTGACTGGCATCTCTAGCTCCGGGCTCCTCCGCTACCAGGGCGCCATGGCAACCGAGCCCTCTGGCCTGCCCTCGCGCCCCGCGGTGGTCCAGGCGGAGCGGGCGCCTCCCGGTTCTCATCCCCCCATCCCGGTCCAGAGACCCCCCATTCCGGGCTGGCGGCATTTACAGAACCCTACTGGGATCCCGAATCCACTCCTGAGACTACAACCAAGATAGGGATTTTTCTTTTTTTGGGGGGGAGGTGGAGATCTGAGACCAATATTTAAGAGCTGGGCAGTGGGGACAGAGGCGGACATTGACCTCAAACCCTGCTGGATAGAAGACCCCCCCACACACTTGGGAGATGGGTGGCTGGAATGGACGGGGGGTAGGAATCCTCCCCCCCACCCCACTTGGGAGATGGGGGGCTGGGATGGACGGGGTGGGGGTAGGAATCCTCTCTAGAGGGTGAGGAGCAGGAGGAGGGGGAGGTTACAGCCCGTCAACCTGCTGGTGACCGACAGGAGTAAGAGGGGGCTGGGGAATTCATGGACCCTGCTAAGCGGCATCCTACCCATGGAATCCAGCCTCGGGCACCCAGAGCGGGCTGAGAGAGGAGGTTTCTCTTCCCAGGGTAAGCCTGGGGGACCTGGGCTCACTCCCACTTGGGGCAAGCACACCATTTTTTTTTTCCATAATGGGTCATCCTCCCCTCCTGGGCGCAAATCCTTAATTCCCCTGCATCTCCCCCAAAGAGCTGGCTAATGGGCGCAGTGGGAGATCCACACACCTGAGTCTCCTCCGGTGCCAGCCGGTCACTCACGTACCTTCCTCCCAGAAACTTCTCTCCCGGAGCTGGGCTGGAGAGGGGAGCAGGAGGAACAGATCCAGCAGCTGGGGGAGACCCGGAGTTTCTTGCAGCCGATCCTCTGCACCCGGTGGTGCCCACAGAGCTCCCGCCCGCCTCTGCTGCTGTGGGCTCCGGCAGGCTAGACCTGTTCTGGCTTGCACGGGGATCCACGCCCTCCTCCTGCCGGAGACTGGCTCCCGCCTCTCCTCCGGGCTGGCTGGGTTCTGCTCCTCCACCCCTCACCCACACAGCTATTTCGCCTTCCCCAGCACACTCCCTAGGGACAGAGAGACTTACCAGCTTAAGACTTTTTTTTTTTTTTTTTGCATGCAAAGCAAGGGGTTGCACAAAAACTTTGCCAGTGATTTACCAAATCTCTAGGTCCAAAGAGGTAGGAGCCCTGCCCCCTTTTATCTGCAAAAGAGAAATGTAAAAGAGATCGTTCTCCTCCCCGTTGTCTCTCTGTTCATATTCAGAATCCGGGTTGCCAATCTGGTTTTCGCTCACGACTGCACACTGGAAGGGGTGTGATTCGATGTGCCTATTAAAATTGTCTTCCTGGCTCCTCTTCCTCATTTAGAGGAGCCTGCCATTGAATTCACAAAAGATGCTACAAACATCAGCAGCCTGTCAAATCGGGGCATGCATACATTTAGAGACCTTCCACGGTTGCTGTGTTTTTAAGTTGTGCCCAAATACTTAGTACACATTCACCATGCTGTTTTATAAGGGTCTTTCTGTACAGTCTCTATTAATTCAGTATTAGAGAAGAAAGAAAGCCTTGTGTGTTTATATCCAATGCAAAAAGCCATTCCCCACACCCCATCGGTTCCACCGACAAACAGAAATATTAATTTTAGGATCCCAAATAGGGAAAAGTTACAGGTGTTGGCACTGTAGCTGATTTATGGATCCCTTCCATTTTCTTCCCCACCATCATGGTATTTTCCAAAATATTCACACACTTCCCACTTAAAAAAGATACATCCTGGTGTAACCACACATGGTGGCACACACCTGTAATCCCAGTACTTGGGAGGCTGAGACAGGAGGATCACAGGTGTGAGGTCAGCCTCAGAAATTTAGTGCTACCCTCAGCAACTTAGCAAGACCTTGTTTCAAAATAAAAAAATAAAGAAAGGGCTGGGGGTGTTGCTCGAAGGTAGAATGCCCCTGGGTTGAATCCCCAGTACCAAAAAAGAAAAAAAACAAATAAATAAAAATAAAAAAGTTAAAGCCGGGTGTGGTGGTGCATGCTTGTAATCCCAGTACTTTGGGAGGCGGAGACTGGAGGATGCAGGTTCGTGGCCAGCCTCAGCTCGCTCTCTCTCTCTCTCTCTCTCTCTCTCTCCTTAGTGAGGCCCTCTGCAACTTCGTGAGACCCGGCTTCAAAATAAAGTATAAAAAATAGGGCCGGGGGTGTAGCACGGAGGTAGAACGCCCCTGGGTTCAATCCCTGGTACCGCAAAAATATAAATAAATAAATAAAAATTAAAAAGTTAGAATAATTATCCAGAAGTAGATCCCAACTTGATGTAAATCTACAAAAATTCTTTTTTTTTTTTTTTGCGGTACTGGGGATTAAACCCAGGGGCATTCTTCCTCCAAGCTACACCCCCAGTCCTATTTTTTATTCTTTATTTTGAAACAGGGTCTCACTAAGTTGTGGAGGGCCTCACTAAGTAGCTGAGGCTGGCCACGAACCTGTGATCCTCCTGCCTCAGCTTCCCAAGTACTGGGATTACAAGCGTGCACCGCCATGCCTGGCTTACAAAAATTCTTGAAAAGGAATTCAAAATAATGAGCCTATGAAAACTCAATGCAATATAGTCAATGTAAAAAAATGAAAAAAGAATTCAGAATATGAATGAGAAGTCCACCAAGGAGATAGAAATAATCAAAAAGAACCAACCATAAATCTTGAAGGAAAAAATTCAATCAATAAAAAAAATACAATGGAAATTTGGTTGCTGTGGCACATACCTCTAATCCCAGTAGAGGGAGGCTGAGACAGGAGGATCGCAAGTTTGAGGCCAGCCTTAGCAACTTAGTGAGACCCTCAGCAACTTAGGGAGACCCTGTTTCAAATTAAAATATAAAAAGGGAACTGAGCATGGTGGTGAATGCCTGTAATCCCAGTACTTGAGAGGCTAAAACAGGAGGATCACAAGTTTGAGGCCAGCCTTAGCAATTTAGTGAGGACTTCTGCAACTTAGTGAGACCCTGTTTGAAAATAAAAAAGTAAAATAGAATTGGGGGTATATCCCAGAGGTAGAATGCCCCTGGATCCAATCCCTAGTACCTACCACACACACACACAAAATTCATTCATGCATTCATTCATGGAAGTGTAGCTCAGTGTTGAAGAATGCCCCTGGGTTCAATTCCCAGGACCAAAATAAAATAAAATAAAATAGAAAGTCCTATTGCCTTGAAGTCCTCTTTGATGGTAACAGGATTATTGACTTCTAATTTTTCCTCCACTGAGGCTGTGGCATTGATCTGACAGGCTCATTCTATTCTTACAGAGCATGTAAAACAACGAGGACATTTAGAGCCCTGAACTCCCCTCGGAGTTGGACGCAGCTCCAGGGAGGAAACAGGGAAGGCGACTCAGGATTCTGCCTGGGGAGCCACGGAAGCAAATATTTTTGAAGATGAATCAAGGGACCTGCACGTGTTCATGAGCGCTCACCTCGGGGCTTCTTGCTGCCAGTGCTTGCGCGGGCACGGTTCCTGCAGACCGCCATGGCAAACTGGGAAAGCCAGCACGGGCAGGACTTGTCCTCTGTCGAAATGGTGCTGCTGGGTTGATTTCTTGGCTGGAGGCATCATTATTCATGCGGTATGTTTTCCAGAGTCAGAACAAAGGATATTGAATGGAACTCCAACAAGGAAAATACTGTGCTGGGAGGGAACCATTTCCAAGGTCGAGGAGCCACCGGGGAGACCCAATGCCAAGTTGGACTCAAGTTCAGCACCTTCTGGGGTAGCTCCCACTGGGCCAGAGGGAAGACTGCATTCTGGGAGAGGCGTGGTGGTGCCTGTCTGTCATCCCAGGACTTGGGAGGCTGAGACAGGAGGATTGCAGGTTCGAGGCCAGCCTCAGCAACTTAGGGAGGCCCTGGTTTTAAAACAAACAATAAAATGGGGCTGGGGGTAGAGCTTCGAGGTAGAATGCCTCTGGGTTCAATCCCCAGCAACACTCTCCCTCAAAGAAAAAGACTGCTTTTGGCTAGAACAACAAAGTACTCTTAGACATAGAGCTCTTCTTTCTTTGTGGTCTGTTTGCTTGATCATTAGAAGTGTGTGTGTGTGTGTGTGTGTGTGTGTGTGTGTGTGTTATGTATGCACAGGGAGAGAGAGAGAAAGAGAAACACTACTATTCATAATTTCTACTAACTTTATGTATTTATCTATTATGTGTTTGTGTGTGTGTGTATGTGTGTGTGTGTGTGTGTGTGTGTGTGTGTGTGTATGTGTGTGTGTTACTGGGGATTGAATCCAGGGGCATTCTGCCTCTGAGTTATACCACCGGCCCTCTTTAATTTTTTTATTTTGAAATAGGGTCTCAATTGGGCGTGGTGGTACACACCCATCATCCCAGTACTTGAGAAGCTGAGACAGGAGGATCGCAGGTTCGAGGCCAGCCTCAGCAACTTAGTGAGATCCTGTTTCAAATAAAAAACAGGGCTAGGGATGTAGCAACAGAGGTGAAATGCCTATGGGGTTCAATCCCCAGTGCCACAGAAAAAAGAAAAAAAGAAAGAAAGAAAGAAAGAAAGAAAGAAAGAAAGAAAGAAAGAAAGAAAAACAGGGACATGCAGAAGGCCTTGCTAAGTTGGTGAGGCTGGCCTTGAATCTGCGATCCTCCTGCCTCAGCCTCTCAAGTACTATGATTACAAGCGTGTGCCTGCTTACTTTAAGTGTTAGGGTATAATGAAAAAACTCACTAAAGAAAACCCATCTCTTCTTCTAAAATCAAACATCCCAGAATCTAGTAGATGATACCAAGATACAATACCCCAAACATGAAGATGAAGTAACAGTTCTTAAATATGGACTTTTGTTAATTTGCATACTTCTGAGCCTGTGGCAACACGTATGATTGTAGAGATAATAGTTACCTGTGGCTTCCTGAGAATGGTAATTAAGTCGGTGAATATGCAATGCGTAGAGCTCTAGGCAATGAAGATCTAAGAAAGAAAGCAGGGAGGGAGGGAAAAGGTAAGATGGGGGCAGGCGGGAAGGCAATATGGAAGGAAGGGAGGCAGGAGGGAAGACAGGAGGAAGGAAAAGAAGCAGGCAGACGATGAGCCAAGAAGGAAAAGCAGTATTTGTTTAGAGGTATGCAGAGGGGAGCCAGACGACTCCCACATCCACATCCAAGAAACACCTCACGTCCATCATCTCCAAGGATGGGCTCATATTTTTATTTTCATATTTATTTATTTATTTATTTATTTATTTATTTATTTATTTATTTGAGCTGGGGATTGAACCCAGGGGCATTCTACCTCTGAGCTATACCCCCATACCCCTAGCCCTTTTTTGTTTTTTTTGCCGTACTGGGGATTGAACTCAGGAGCATTCTACCTCCGAGCTACACCCCAGCCCTATTTTTTATTCTTTATTTTGAAACAGGGTGTCACTAAGTTGTGGAGGGCCTCACTAAGTAGCTGAGGCTGGCCGCGAACCTGGATCCTCCTGTCTCAGCCTCCCAAGTACTGGGATCACAAGCGTGCGCCACCACACCCAGCCCCAGTCCTTTTTATTTTAAAACAGGGTCTGGCAAAGTTGCTGAGGCTGGCCTCAAACCTGTGATCCTCTTGCCTCAGCCTCCCAAGTATGGGGATTACAGGTGTGCACCACCAGGACAGGATTTGGATTCTTTTTTTTTTTTTTTTTGGCGGTACCAGAGATTGAACCCAGGGGCATTTTACCTCTGAGCTACACCCCACCCCTATTTTGTATTCTTTATTTTGAAACAGGGTCTCACTAAGTTGTGGAGGGCCTCACTAAGTAGCTGAGGCTGGCCACGAACCTGGATCCTCCAGTCTCAGCCTCCCAAGTACTGGGATTACAAGCGTGTGCCACCACGCCCGGCTTGAATTCCTATTTTAATGCACTATCAAATGCAGACAAAGAGGCTAGGTGTTGCTGGCCTGAGCAACTCAGAGCTCTTCTGCCATGGCGTCCAGAGAGGCTGGAACCAGACGCCAGCCTTCAGCCATGGTGGCTGTTTGGGAAAGATCCCTTCTGCTGGCTGCCATACCGTGTCTGACACTTTGTGCCAACCCATCTCCCAGTCTCCATCCTAATCTATCAGGCTTTGCACAGTTGTGCATAGGTGCTAGAGAAAGATGACATTCTTATGAGTCACATGGAAATTCATCATGGGGAGCTTTGAAAGGTGTGAATTTCCTCTCCTGGCAACTGACGACGGCTGTCGGCTGTCGAGTGCAAATAGTATTATTGAGCCACAAATGGAGGGGAGGGAGGGGAACTCTCATGAACAGCAGCAGAAGGTGAGAGAGATAGGGCAGTCATCTGGAAAAAGATGAAAGGTATTAAAAGCTGGGGTCGTTCTCGGCTTGCCTCGCGCTTATTTATTGACTACCTACCCTCAGCCTGAACCATCATTTGGTAACTTTCCCAGAGCTCGGGCCATTGGAGGAGTGTTTCCTCTTGGCAAAGGCAAGTTGCTAGTGATATGGCATCCTTCCTAGAAAAATTGTTTAGCAGGAGAGCTGGAGTTTTGGAAATGACGGTGCGGTCTAGCAGCTCCCCGTCACCACGGATCAACAGGGGTGTTTCTGGCTGTCAGAAAGGGAGGCATGGGGTGGGGGATCCCACTGAGGATGGATTCTTCAAAAGCCGCCTTGGACACACAAAACAGCCACCTTCAACTTAGATATTCCTAAAGCTAACGAAGACCACATTAACACCAAAGACTTATCCTGACAGTCGATATCCCTGGAACACGGCCTTTTGTAGCAGAACAAAAGGGGCATGCATTGAAAATCAAAGGGCAATCGTTCTGGAACAAATAAAGAGGGAAAGTCTTGTAGGGCGTGCCAGGGATCATTAATAAATGTGATACTGTGATTCCGCCCCTGGAGGTCATGGGATCGGATACTGGATGGTATCAGGGCGAGTTATTTTAGGGCCCATAGTAACATTATCCTATGTATCTAAGGTGAGGTGAAGTATTATCAAATCTCCTGCTTTAAGGCATGCACTGATTACTTATGCAAATTAGATTTCTGGCCCTCCAACCAGAAGCAGCTGTAAGGGCTAGTGACTCTCCTATTGGTGGTTTGCTGGAAGCCCTACCCAATCAATTCTGAGCTCAAAGGACCCAGAACTGGATGATTCCTAATTGTTGGGGAAAGTCTTTGTTTTTTTTTTTTGTTGTTGTTAGTTTTTATGGTACTAGGGATTGAACACAGAGACATTCTACCACCAATCTACACCCCTAGCCCTGTTTTATTTTATTTATTTTTGTGGTACTGGGGATTGAACCCAAGGGCATTCTACAACCAAGCTATACCCGCAGCCCTATTTATTTTATTTTATTTATTTTTGTGGTACTGGAGATTGAACCCAGGGGCAGTCTACAACCAAGCTACACCCCCAGCCCTATTTATTTTTTCTTTTGAAACAGAGTCTCACTGAGTTGTGAAAGGCCTCACTAAGTTGCTGAGGTTAGCCTTGGATCTGTGATCCTCCTGTCTCAGCCTCCCCAATACTGGGATTACAAGCATTCGCCACCACTCCTGGCTGTCCTAGTTTATTTTTTTTAATTTTGAAACAGGGTCTCACTAAGTTGCTGAGAGTCTTGCTACATTGCTGACGGCTGGCCTTAAACCTGGGGTCCACCTGCCTAAGCCTACCAAGTACAGGGATTATAGGTATGTGCCAAGATGCTGGGCTAAGTGTGGTATTTTTAAAGATAGGAATTTCCTCTAAGCCTATCCATTTTCAATAGAATACAAAGTCTTTTCAATCATGAAGGAACCTCAGATAATTTATTTTTCCATAGCTTTTTTTTATACTTGAGGAGAGTAAAGTTTGGAAATTGTTTCAAACTTCTACAATAGGTGGGTGACTCAAAATATACTGACGATCTACCAGTTCCTAATCTTCTACCATACTTCAGAATATAACAGGCTACTTCTGTCTTTAAAGATAATCTTATGTGTTTCATTTCTGCTGTAGCAGAAAAGACAAATACTGAATAGCAAGATAGCCGGTGGTACCAGAAAAATAAGGACTGACCTTCAGAGATCAGAAGCCAAAACTAAAGTCTTAGTTTATCTTTTTCTCTCATCTGTTTGTCTAACTGGGTTTAGAAATATGTTTCCCAGTCAATAAATAAAGGAAACATTTAGGAGAAAAAGAAGAAACCAAGTGGGTCCGGTTAGTATAATAGTTTGCGGGTATGGTGGCCCAAGACTATAATCCTAGTGCTAGAAAGGCTGGGACAGGAGGATAACAGGTTCAAGGCCAGCCTTGGCAACTTACTGAGGGCTTCGGCAACTTACTGAGACCCTGTTTCAAAGTAAAAAAAAAAATAAAATAAAATAGGGCTGGGAGTGTTGTGCAGAGGAAGAATGCCCCAGGATTCAATCTCCAGTACCACACACAAAAAAATGAAATAAAATGGTTTGTGGCAGCCACTAGTTGCTTCTCCTCCCTCATCCCTATCAGTCTGTTCCTTCTTCCCTGTGGGACACATGGACGCACTCCTAAACCCCGTATTTTTAGTCGCATGAGAACTCGATGTGGTGGCGCACACCTGTAATCCCAGTACTCGGGAGGCCGAGACAGGAGGATCACAGGTTCAAGGCCAGCCTCGGCAACTTAGCAAGACCCTCTGCAACTTAGTGAGACCCTGTTTCCAAATAAAAAATAAAATAAAATAGGGCTAAGGTGTAGCTCAGAGGCAGAAGGCCCCTGGGCTTAATCCCCAGTTCCAACATAAATAAATAAATAAATAAATAAATAAATATTAACCAGTAAGTAAAAGATCTTGTGTTAGCTTTTCATCAATATTTAATGCATTATATATTGTGACTGTATTAAAATTAAATAATAAAGTTGCCTAGTTTATTGAAGACGTTTAAAGATACATTTAGACCTAGGCATTCTTGGTCTAAAGTTGTATATAATGTAAATATAACCAGAAATAGAGAAAACTCTATATGCCTACTGATATTCTATGATAAAATCAATTACAAATACATAAGAACATATTTCCTAGCTTGGACCCTTTGAAATTGCTGCTATTTGACCACTTCTGACCCACAAACTTGGCAATACCACATTGTTCAATACCACATTGTTCAAATCATTCTATAATCCTCTCATAGGACAGTAATAAGATGTTGTTGGAAATTTGGTATTCTCCTAGTCACTCTGAAATACAGATTGTTTTACCCAGCGGTTACCCTATGTGCTACAGAAAAGCTAGAAATAATTCCTCTTTCTGACTGTTTTGGTAGCTTCTCTGTGTTCTCTCTGCCCCCTTCCCTTCTTGGTCTCTAGTGACCACTACGCCATTCCTCTACGAGATCAACTTTTTAGTTTCCACAAGTCTCTGAGAACAGGCAGTACCTGGCTTTTTGTGTCTAGCTAATTGAGCCTACCATAATGACCTCCAGTTCCATCCACATTGCTTCAAGTGACAGGATTTCATTCTTTTGTAGGCCTGAGTAAATACCATGGTGTGCACATACCCTATTTTCTTTATCCCTTTAGCCACTGATGAACATCTAGGTCGATCCCACATTTTTAGCTATTGGGAATTGTGCTACGATAAACACGTCAATACAAGTATATCATTTTGGTGTAATGACTTCATCTCCTTTGGATATAGATCCTGCACTGGTATTGATGGCTCAAATGTTGTTTTCAAAGCTATAGACGATGAGAAATTCTTTGTAATGCACAGTTGCAGACTTCAAGTCATGCACCTGTTCAGGACCAAATGTCCTGCAGACAAAACCTTTAAAGTAAAGATAAAATATAAAAAATAAATACCTAATGGCACTGGGAAGTGGCTCACCATAGGCAGATCCGGAACAAAGTAAGTGGAGGAAGGTAGGACCTTGGGCTGACTTCCTTATTTTGTAGCATTACGTGGACATGAAGACCCAATCTGTCTACTGTAGGTGGATAAAATAAAGAAAATTTGTAGTTACTACCTTGAAGAAACAGAGGACGCAGCTTAGAAAACCCAAACTATTCCAAGATGAACAGGGAAATTTATCAAGGAGACAACCAGAGAAAATGATCTCCAAATGCTATGTATAAATGCTGTCCAGTATCTGGCTGTTCTCTGAAGTAAGCATTAGTAAGGGCTAAAGAATGAAGAATTGGGCCCCAACCTCAAATTCATGCATCAAAAATGAATCTACAGCCGGGCGTGGTGGTGCACGCTTGTAATCCTAATACTTAGGAGGCTGAGACCGTAGAATCCAGTTCGCAGCCAGCCTCAGCTACTTAGTGAGGCCTCCGCAACTTAGTGAGACCCTGTTTCAAAATAAAGAATAAAAAATAGGGCTGGGGGTGTAGCTTGGAGGTAGAATGCCCCTAGGTTCAATCCCCAGTACTGAAAAAAAAAGAATGTACAATCCGGGCATGGTATCCCAGGTCTGTAATCCCAGTACTTGAGAGGCTGAGACAGGAGGATCACAGGTTTGAGGCCAACCTCAGCAACTTAGTGAGACCCTCTTTCAAAATACAAAGATAAAATTAAAAAAGAGCTGGGGGTGTAACTCAGAGGTAGAATGCCCCTGGGTTCAATCCCCCATACCTAAAAAAAAAAGAATATACATATACATTTGGGCCCCCAAATGCATATATTTAAAACTAATCCAGCCAGGCCCAGTGGTGTAGGCCTGTAATTCCAGTACTAAGAAGGCTGAGACAGGAGGATAGCAGGTTTGAGGCCAGTCTCAACAATTTAGCAAGGCCCTCTGCCACTTAACAAGGCCGGGTTTCAAAACAAAACAAAATAAAATAGGGCTGGGGGTGTAGCTTGGAGGTAGAATGCCCCTGGATTCAATCCCCAGTACAAAAATCAAAAAAACCCTAATCCATAATGTGATGGTGTTTAGAGGTTAAGCCTGTGGGGGTGATTAGGCTGTGAGGTTGAGGCCCCTCTTGAATGGATTTAGTGGTCTTATAAAGAGGCCCCAGAGAGCTCCTTTGCCCCTTCTTTTTGCTAGGATGGTTGCCTAGCAACCCGGAAGCAGGCCCTCATCAGATAATAAATTGGCGAGCCCCTGATGTTGGGCTTCCCAGCCTCTGGAACTAGGAGAAATAAATTTCTGATGTTTTTAACCCCCCCCCCATCCCATGGTATCCTGTTAGAGCAATCAGAATGGACTAACAAAACAGGGTAATATCTACACAATTCTGCTAAGGTTAACAAAAACTGAATTGAGATTTTTAATACCCATTCACTGCAAAAGATACTATAGTTTGGTTTCTGCTATATTTATTGCCAGTTAAGAAAAACAGAAAGTGATATTATTTGAAACGCAGAATCTAGAATCACTACATTGCTGGGAAAATAGTTCAAAATGACTCAATATATAATCAAAAAAAAAAAAAAAAAGAGAGAGAGAATGTATTCCAGTCGCAGTCAGAACACAGTGATCAGGTATGGTGGGACACGCCTGTCATCCCAGTACTTACTTGGTAGGCTGAGACAAGAGGACCACAGGTTCATGGCCAGCCTCAGCAATTTGGTTAGACCCTCTGCAACCTAGCGAAACCTGTCTCAAAAGCAAAAAATAAAAAGGGCTAGGGGTGTAGCTCAGAGGTAGAATGCCCCTGGGTTCCATCCCCAGTACCAAACATAATAATAATAAGAAGACGACTATAATAGAGACTACTTGAAGATGACCTGGATATTGGACTTAGCAAAA
This sequence comes from Glis glis, assembly GCA_004027185.1. NCBI lineage: Eukaryota > Metazoa > Chordata > Mammalia > Rodentia > Gliridae > Glis > Glis glis. The sequence continues at coordinate 27,411 of PVJS01024005.1, forward strand.
GAGGATTTCAAAACCCAATTATAATTAGTCTCAAGAAAACAAAAGAAGGTATTCTTTAAATAAGCTTAAAATTAGGAAACCTAAATGGAGAAACAGAATCTCTAGAAAAGAAGCAAAAATAAAAATTTTTAGATTTGAAAATATAATATCTGACATTGAAGATTTTAGTTAAGCTGGGCATGGTGACTCATGCCTGTAATCCCAGTACTTGGGAGGCTGAGACAAGAGGATCACAGGTTAGAGGACAGCCTCAGCAAGTAGTGAGAATCTCATCAACCTAGCAAGACCTTGTTTGAAAATAAAAATAAAATATAGGGCTGGGGGTGTAGCTCAGAGGTAGAATGCCCCTGGGTTCAATCCCCAGTACCATAAATAAACAAATAAATAACATAAATATCAGTTAGTTTAACAGCAGATTGGTGACAACAAAAAAAGAGCTTAAGTATTTGCAGACAGATCCATAGAAGCCGGGTGTGGTGGCCCATGCCTGTAAGACCAGCACTTGGGCAGCTGAGACAGGAGAAGGGGCATAAAAATATATTTGAAGAAAAATAACTATACATACTTCCATTATTTAATATACTGATATATTAAAGGGATATTATACTTGTAGTAAATCTCTATCACATAAATGTATAACAATAGCAGAAACTGCCAAATTTGGTACAAGTCACAATTTGTAGAGTCAAGAATCTCAGAAGAATGACTATCCTTTTTTTTTTTTTTTGTGGTACTGGGGATTGAACCCAGGGGCATTCTACCTCCGAGCTACACCCCCGGCCCTAATTTTTATACTTTATTTTGAAACTGGGTCTCACGAAGTTGCAGAGGCCTCACTAAGTAGCTGAGGCTGGCCGCAAACTCGGATCCTCCGGTCTCTGCCTCCCAAGTACTGGGATGACAAGCGTGCACCACCAGAAGAATGACTATCAAGAAAGCCCACCCGACTAAAGATGGCAGAGGAAGGCAGCAGGTTCTAGTTGCTCTGTGACTCAGAATTGAACCGGTGAGAATACTCCTCCTTGGTAAGAGAAGAAACACAGGCTGGGCTTAGCAGAAGAAAGGCAGTCTAGATATGGCTAAATTAGTAGCTGCAAAGGAGCAAAGGTCTGAAAAAGGTCTGTGCTTCTCTTCTGGTGAACTGAGGCTGGAGCCATGGCAAGGAGCCTGCACTGCAGCTGCCAGCTGAGGGAACCCAGGAGCTCTTGGTATATATGGCTGCACCCTCCCAGCCAGCACTTGCCTAGGCGCAGGGTGTGCACAGGCAATCTGTGACTGAAACAGTCACAGAGACGACTCAACTCAGGGGGTTCAGGTCAGAGATAACAGAAGTAAGTTCAACACCCTTTCCCTTGGCAATGTATGATCTGCGGGACCACTAGGAAACCAAACACTGGTGTGGGTCTAAATTTGGGGTGCACAATGGGATTGAATCTAGAAAACAACAGTAATATATGCATACCCATGTTCATAGCAGCACAATTCACAGTGGCCAAATTATGGAACCAACCTAGATGTCCATCAACAGATGAATGGATCACAAAATTATGGGAAATACACACAGTGGAATTCTACTCAGCAATAAAGAAGAACAAAATAACAGCATTTGCAAGAAAATGGAAAGATCTGGAGAACATTATGTTA
>PVJS01024006.1:0-29059 GCA_004027185.1 Glis glis
AAAAAAAAAAAAAAAAAAAAAAAAAAGAAGCTGGCATCTGACCATCAGTATCCACCAAACAAGAATAACATGACGTGAACATCAAACGCAGCCTTCCCACTATCATGTCTGGCTTGGGCTCTGGAATCAAGCTTCCCAGCTGTGTGACCTCGTGTGACTTTAATTTCCTTATTTGTAGTATTGGAATAGTGTAGCACCTACCACGAAAGGCTGTATAAGGCTCAAGTGAGGTAATAATTGTGATATGCCCAGCACAGTGTTGGTACACATTCCAACAGGGAAGAAGAAGATGAGGAGGAGAATGCTGTTGATGACCTAGATGGTGATCATGGACATGATGACTATGGTAGTGGTGGTGGTGGTGATGATGATGATGAAGATGATGATACAGTGATGATGGTTGTTGTTGTCATTTTCTTTTATCAAACATTTATTCCTTTTGACAGACCATGGTTTTAACAACTACCCCCTGGGAAGTGGCTCCGATTCTATCCCCAGCACCCATGTCCCTGGCTTTGTGTGGAGCAGACAGTGATCCAGGGACTGAGAGGATGACCTGCAGAACCTTTTATGGTTGTTCTCCTTTCTCATCCATTGTACTCATTATCTGTCTCCAGTTCCAGGCTACAGTTTCAACCCAGACTCCAAAAGCCAACATCTTTGCCCTTGAGAATCTTGAAATCGCCCAAAGTCTTCAAGGAAAGAACACTTGCTATTTCTCTTTCCTCTTCCAAGTCCTCCAATTCTTGACCCACCAATATGGACGCTGCCTTGGGCTCCACGGCACCACGTGCTTAACTCAGCACAGCCAAGTCCTGCTCACTATTTGAGGCGGTGAAGGAAGGCCTTGACTTCGGCCAACATTCCAAATCCGCAAGGGGAACCTTGGGAGCTCGGATCCTACTCTCCAACTTGACTTGCCTGGTTACATAGTTGCCACCCTCCACAGCTCGATTTGAATATCACATTTCCATTAATACTTTCAATAAGGATTTAACTATTTCTGGCCCTGTCTCAGAGCATTGTCGACCCATCAGTCAAAACGGAACAGGTCACCCGTGCTGCCCTCCTGCTTATCTATTAATCATCTGGCAAATAAACCATTCAGTATCCTGCCCACCTCAGTAATGTTTGTGATGTAATTTGTTTGGATACCCAAATGTCACCAGTGTTGATTGTAAGAGATGAAAAAATGTACTTGCTCAGCATAGCAAGCTCTAGGCCAAAATGTAAGCATGAAATCTCTGGTTTATTTTTGTAATAATGTTTACAGCTGTTTAATGACCCCGAAAAGGTTCAGTAGTCTGGTGTTCTGTATTTCAGAACAGGAGTGCATTATGCTTATAACAACCTTAGTTAAACAGTCTGAGCTACAACAATTGGAAAAATAGTATTTAATAAAAAGCCATTGTATTCTAGGTGAGGTTGTCTTAATTATTGCCTACCTTCAGTAAAAGAAATAAAGGTGGGTTGCTGGAAAGGGCGGAGGGTCACTTGAACTGCCAGGAAGGGGACCAGCCTGCCACCAGCACTGCATGTCATGAAACTATTTTGAGTAAAATCCACCAGGTGTTTGGACCTTCGCTTGCTGTGAACCCGAGTCCCAGGCCTGCACAGCCTCTTGGAGGTGTGGGATTCCTGCAGTGTGTCTGAGGCAGCACTTCTACTCACGCTGATAAAAAAGGGAATATTTAGTTGTGCTTGGCTAGACAACAATATTTGATTTTAAAAAACCCAGTTGAAATGGTTATTTGGAAAGTCATTTTATTTCCAAACTATTCTTTCTTGGAGTATAAGGATAAAACTCTTTCATGCAACTTACTGGCAAGATCTATATTTTTTGGACTATTCATGAGATTACTTTTTTTTTTCTGTGCCAGCAAAATGGAACTGTGTTTTTGTGTAAAATTTATTTAGACTCGTAGCAGCCGGCACTTCTGGTGTCCTGATAGTTTTAAATTTCATTCTGAGTGAAAGATACAATTAGGTTCTCTATTGGAAGAGTTAAGTGAAAACTTTTGTCATTGACATCACAGGAAATAGTCTTGAAGGTAGAAATACAAAATCAAAATAACCATTAGCACCATCGACGGCAGCTGAATGGCTGTACCTGCAATGATAGGAACGAGGAGACAAGGTATTTTCATAATCTGTACGCTCAATGGTAGGTTTCCTATGCTGAGAATACCACCATCAGGAAATGTGAAATTGTATAGCTGAAGAAGAAAATCTCTGGCACCCAAAAGTCTTCCCCCCGGTGCCCCTTCCCATATCCAGAGGCACTTCCACACTGTGGAGGGGAATGCCATGCTGGCTGAGACTCATGTGCACGTCTGAGTCTTCATCAGGATTGACTATGATGTTGAGTGCCGGCAGCACATGACAGGGAAGGAACGTGATGTGTCTGTGTTAACAGTGGCCCTTAACTGCCCAGTCCCAGTGAGGACGTTTGGCTGTCTTGCCAGAGTTAGGTAAATTGTGTATTCATTGGTTCCTTCAGTCAGTCAACTGGGGCTTATTGATCTTCTTCCTTATATACTTACGACTGAGCCGGAGTTGAAGGCCAGGAGCAAGTTATCTCATTGTTTAGAAGTCTGTTTCGATGTGTTTAATTGTGCTAAGGGTTTTCCTACCTAGGTGAGAGGGTTTGGTGAATTTCTGTAGAGGTTACTCAGAAAGTTGGGCTTCCTAATTGCCTTCAGGCCAGGATCACGGCCGGCCTGCCCTCTGCTGGCCCCAGACTTCTTGATGTGGGTCCCCCATTTCCTGCATGGTAGGTGCCGAGTCCAGAGACAAGGTTGCCGAGTGAAGGATGGGTTGAGCACGGGCTACAGAGCTCCCTGGGAACAGTGGCCACTGGGCCACAGTGTGGAGCAGTGTGGATGTGCATGTCTGCTCCAGTGGTCAGGCCGTGGCCATAGAGTGGGAAGTGTGGCAGGAGACCTCTCCAGGGACACTGTTAGACATTCGGCATGGGGCTTGTGAGGGAGCAGTGTGGTCCCCCAGCAAAGGCATTCTCCAGGCTTGCTCCCCTGAGGGCTGGGCGAAGGAATAATAACACCTTCTGCCAGAACAGAGGAGACTTGCAGGCCGCCCCACCTCCTCCAGCCCCGGGGCTCCTATGCAACAGTCGAATCCAATCCTTTAATGGTAGGATAAATCATCTCTTATTTTCCCAAAGTGTGCATTTGTGTAAGTTTCTGGAGTGCTACCAGTTGGGGAATCTCTGCCCCTCCCTCAACACAGACATACTTGATATGTTTCTGAACGTGTGCGCGTGCACACACACACACACACACACACACACACACACCACCTCTATATATTGCAGATACAATGGTTTCTCCTTCCTCTATCTTTGGATTCAGCCTTGCGGGGACCTTCCTTTTCTTCCCTGTGATGCCCCACAGCCCTTGAGGGCATAAAGTTCCTGGCATAAAGGTCTATAAAGTTCCTGGCAAATGTTGACTGTGTGTCTGAGGTGAGTAGTAGATGAATTCTGGATGGGTGAAATGTGGAGAAATTGGGGCTGACCCAGGATCTGTGAGTCCCAGGCTGGGCCTGGGGCCAGCTCATCCTGCCTCGGCTGCCTTGGCCCAGGGACAGCACACCAATTACCCTACACTCTTTCCAAGAACTCATGCTCCCTCTTCTTACTGAGTCGAGGAGCAGGCATTGGGTGTGAGGGACCCATTGGCTGCACCTGCTTGTGGAATCTCAGAAGATTCTGAGGCCATCTGACACAGTCTTGCCTCTCTGTGGGGCTTTCTGCTTAAGCTTTTCCCGGTCTTATTTGAGGGGCTGGTCATATCCTAGGCACATCTCCTGGGGAGCTGGTTGGCTCCTGTGAAACCCTGGGGTCTCTCTTGGGCATGGTCTGTTAAGTTCTGACAGGGGTGGCTGCAATGATCTAAAGACCAGTTGCTCAAGGGCATTTAAAAAGTTTTGGGGGCTTTTTTGGGGGGGTCTGTTTTTTTGTTTTTCTTAACAGAGTAGAAGAATTCTATACTAAAACTAAACTTGAAAACTTTCATGTTCTTTGGTTGACAAGTTAAGCATACCTGCACGGCGTGTGTGGTGGTGGAGGAGGGCACGGTCTTCAACTTGATGCCCTCATCCAACCTGATTTGCAGTCTCGCTGCATCACACACTCGGCCTCCTCTCCCTCCTGCTGGATTGGCATCAGCTCGTCAGCAGCGATCTGAAAATAGCCTATCTTCCTGGACTCATGTCTTCTGAACTGGCCAACCGTGCAGCCTTTGGAAGTGGGCCAACCATATTGGCTTTGGACTTTCCAAAGTTCTGCAGAGCTGGTGGGTGAATTCTAAGCACTCTTATGTGGATCCAGGTTCATGATCCACATTTGCTCAGGAGAGGAGCCAGCACAGCTGGACAGGGCTCCAAGGGGAAGAGAGTTCCAGAAAGAGCCCTGTGTGCCGTCCTGGAGCCTCCAGCAACCTCTGTGCGCTGACCCGGCTCCCCACTGCTAGACAGTGGTTGCCTTGAGTCCTGGGCTGGCCAGTCACGTCCATCGTCCTAGCTTCATTGATAAAGATTGGAACACAGTGAGAATTCAGCAAGTTTGTTGAATGAATGCAAAAATCTCCAGGAGAAATTAGCTCCTTTCTGACCGGTTTTCAAAATGGACCTTTTTTTTTTTTTAAAAAACTTGTATTTGGGTATACAAATTTGGGTAATATATTGCTACCAGAAACAGAAAGGAAATATGGCAAATTTGAAGCCTTCTTTTATCCCAAGTGGCCATGCACTTCGATGTATATGTCTGTGAATGTGTACAGTGAACCCGGTACCACACTTATAGTCCCTTTCCCTCCTGAAAATAAACCTCCATGTCTTTTTCTTCCCCTCCCTTCTAAGATGGACCCACAGCCTCTCTCCTTTTGCCAAGGAAGTCGGGTCTCCTATTGGAGACCCTCCATTCCATGCACGGTCTGTTTGGCAGGAGGCCCAGCAAAGAGTAGACCCCACTGAGGCTGAAGCCTGAAGGTGCTTCCTTCCAATTGACCTGCCCCTACGTGTCCCCCAGGGGAATTGCTCAGCCCCACAGTTCTGGCTGGGGTTAAATGCAGCTCCTGGACCATCGGGCTAGCCAACACATGTAAACACTGGGATATGAAGAGAAGAGATGAGCAAAAACCATTCTAATTGCAGGAAATGAATTTGGACTCCTTCAGGTAAAAGCCATACCTGGAGAGAGACTCCAGGTATGAGTTCTTTGCCTTCCCAAGTCCGGCTCCCTGCATGCTCTGATGGGGAGGAGCTCCTTTCTCTCGACCCACCTCAAAGGATCTGGCTTTCGCCATTCTGCACAGACCGCAGAGGGGCAGAGAGGACTATTAAAGACAATTACTCAGACTGGCTTTGAGTATTAGTGTTTAACAAACAGTTTTGAGTTCTAATTTTCTGCAAAACACATAGTGCAGGTACAATTTGTACTCATTACTGTATATTGGGAAAGTTATTAAAAACACTCAAACTTGGTTGAGGCTTCCTAAGGTATTGCCCCTGGATTTTAATTGGTTTTTATCTAGTTCTATAAAAGATCTCTTTAAGCCCAATCAAAGTTCCCTGCCTTGGATATCTTGCCAGTTGAAGGGCAGGGAGAACCCATAATATGGTGTAAGTATTTACCTCCACCCAAATTTGAGCAGTCTTAACAATCCGCTAAGATTCCACCAGGAGGTAATTTATACTCCTTTTGATGGACATTGTTAGCAAATGACAAAATAACAGTGTTTCGTAACATAAGGGTTAAATCTTAATCTCTGAGGTTTGCAAAGCCGCTACTCGCAGTCTCCTTAAAATTTAATATACCTCGTTAATGCTTCCTTGCAAACACTGAAGGATTTTTATGATTATAATCATGTGTTACAGCACCTAGTACTGTTTCTAAGCAGCATACTAATCAGCTTAATGAGATATTACTGCACTTTTTGTTGACTAAAGCAAAATCCCTTTTATTGTTCTAAAGCCTGTCCTTTACTTTATTTTTTCCCAAAACATTATCTTGTTTTATTATGTACCAGTAAATATCATGCCATTGGGTTTTTTTTTTTTTGGCCAAATCATAAAACGATCTCTTTCATCTCAGACTGGTAAGCGTATTGAAGATAGCAAGCGGAAACAAAAGTTCATGGCGAGTCTATTTGGTCTTATAATGGAAGCTGTTTTGCTCTAAGGCAAACTTTGAATGGAACCAACAGGTACAGGTGCTACGTGGGGGAAAGGAGAAAAAGTTTAACACGTAGCCCCATGATTTGTTATTAGGTGTTGAAAGTGGTAAAACATTAATAATTTAAATGTGAATGAATAATTGCAGTCTGTAAATAGAAAATACAAGGAAGACGATCTATCGCCAAAACAAATTGGAGGAGCAATGCCAGATTGCATAATTGGCATTTAATAATTCATTTTTTTATTATTGTTTTTGACTATAATTCCTTAGCATTATTATGTGTAGGTAAGGCACGAAATGCAAATTCCCTACCAGCCGATGCTGTTGACTCTCTGCTCCGTAGTCCCCGGCGTGGATCTGAACTCTGTCTTTATTTTTAGGGATGGAAGAAGCGAGTCTGTGCCTTGGAGTGTCCTCGGCGGCGCCCGAAGCTGAGCCCCACCTGAGCAGCCCTGTCCTCAATGGCCAGTATGCCATGAGTCAGAAATTGCACCAGATCACCTCCCAGCTCAGCCATGCCTTCCCTGAGCTGCACCCGAGGCCCACCCCCGAGGAGAAGACCCCCACATCCCTAGACGAGAAGGCCCACGTGCCCATGAGCGGCCAGCCCATGGGGAGTCAGATGGCGCTGCTGGCCAACCAGCTGGGGCGTGATGTCGACACCAGCCTCAATGGGCGGGTGGACTTGCAGCAGTTCCTCAACGGGCAGAACTTGGGTATCATGTCCCAGATGAGTGACATCGAGGACGATGCTCGCAAAAACCGCAAGTACCCGTGCCCTCTCTGTGGCAAGCGCTTCCGTTTCAACAGCATCCTCTCCCTGCACATGCGTACCCACACCGGCGAGAAGCCCTTCAAGTGCCCCTACTGCGACCACCGGGCGGCACAGAAGGGGAACCTTAAGATTCACCTGCGGACCCACAAACTGGGCAACCTGGGGAAGGGCCGTGGGCGGGTGCGTGAGGAGAACCGCCTGCTGCATGAGCTGGAGGAGAGAGCCATCTTGCGGGACAAGCAGATGAAGAGCAGCCTGCTGCAGCCGAGGCCTGACCTGAAGCCCCTGCCGCACGCCCAGCAGGCCCCGCTGGCTACCTGCAACTTGGCTCTGCCTGCCAACCACAGTGTGCCCGATGTGGCCAACCCGGTGCCCTCACCCAAGCCGGCCAGCGTACAGGAAGACACGGTGGCCCCGGCCGCAGGCTTCCGCTGCACCTTCTGCAAGGGCAAGTTCAAGAAACGAGAGGAGCTGGACCGTCACATCCGCATCCTGCACAAGCCCTACAAGTGCACGTTGTGTGACTTTGCCGCCTCGCAGGAGGAGGAGCTCATCAGCCACGTGGAGAAAGCCCACATCACCGCTGAGTCGGCCCAGGGTCAGGGTCCCAACGGTGGCGGGGAGCAGTCAGCCAACGAGTTCCGCTGTGAGGTCTGCGGCCAGGTGTTCAGCCAGGCGTGGTTCCTGAAGGGCCACATGCGGAAGCACAAAGACTCCTTTGAGCACTGCTGCCAGATCTGCGGCCGGCGTTTCAAAGAGCCCTGGTTTCTCAAGAACCACATGAAAGTCCATCTCAACAAGCTCTCGGTGAAGAACAAGTCCCCCAGTGAGCCCGAGGTGCCTGTGACCATGGGTGGCATGTCCCAGGAGGCCCACGCCAACCTGTACTCCAGGTACCTCTCCTGCCTGCAGAGCGGCTTCATGGCTCCCGACAAAGCCAGCCTGAGTGAGCCCAGCCAGCTCTATGGCAAAGGGGAGCTGCCCATGAAGGAGAAGGAGGTGGTAGGGAAGCTGCTGGCGCCCATCTCTAGCATGGCCCATGGTGTCCCCGAGGGGGACAAGCACTCCCTCCTGGGATGCCTCAACCTCGTGCCGCCACTGAAATCCAGCTGCATCGAGCGGTTGCAGGCAGCTGCCAAAGCTGTAGAGATGGACCCTGTAAACAGCTACCAGGCTTGGCAGCTCATGGCTAGGGGCATGGCCGTGGAACATGGCTTCTTATCTAAAGAGCATCAGCTACAGCGTAACCACGAAGACACTTTGGCAAACGCCGGAGTTATGTTTGATAAGGAGAAGCGGGAGTACGTGTTAGTGGGAGCAGATGGCTCCAAGCAGAAAATGCCTGCTGATTTGGTTCACAGCACTAAAGTGGGCAATCAGAGAGACCTGCCAAACAAGCTCGACCCTTTAGAAGGCAGTCGGGAGTTTTTGTCACATGGGCTGAACCAGACGCTCGAATATAACTTGCAGGGTCCCGGGAACATGAAGGAGAAGCCCACCGAGTGCCCCGACTGCGGCCGGGTGTTCCGCACCTACCACCAGGTGGTTGTGCATTCCCGCGTCCACAAGCGGGACCGCAAGGGCGACGAGGACGGGCTGCACGCTGGCTTGGACGAGCGGCGCGGCTCAGGCAGTGACCAGGAGTCACAGTCCGTGAGCCGCTCCACCACGCCGGGGTCCTCTAATGTCACTGAGGAGAGTGGGGTCGGAGGTGGCCTCTCCCAGACCGGAAGTGCCCAGGAGGACAGCCCACATCCCTCCTCGCCTTCCTCTTCAGGTAGGTTGGCTGGGAAGACTTGGGGTGGGCAACTCGCGGAAAGGCCTGCAGCTGGGCCTGCAGCCAGCTGTGAGGCCAGTATGGCTGGGCAGCGGATGGTGGGCAGGTCGGAAACTGGGCTGCACCTCTCTCCTTCAGGCTGCACTGCCTCAAGAAAGGGCCGTTGTTTTGACTCGGGCTCACCCTGCATGCTAGCTACCAGGAAAGACAGCTGATCGTCTTCCCAGGTGGTGGAGATAGCCAGGCAGTATTGTTTTTTCTTAACGGAGCACGGCTCTGGCTTCCCCTGCAATTGTTCATCCCCATTTATAACCTGACCCTGTCCACCATCACTTTGTCTCCAGAACTCAGGAGCTGGCGTTCAGCTCCATGCATGGACGTAAATGTGGAAGTTCAGACTCTCCCTGGCTCCCCCATCCTGCACACATTATCATTCCTACAATTCTCTCACTTGGGAATTCTCTCCCAGTCTACCTCTCCAGACCAAATTCTCCTGTTCCTTTCAAAATTCCCACCTGGTTCACCCGTCAGGTCTGTCTGACCCAGAGACCTGCGCTACTTTCTTCTGATGGTTTAGCCAAGCACAGAGGTTTGAAACCCACATGCGTGCCTGCCTGTCTTAAATTGTACTTTGCTACACGGGTGATACAGCTTTGGGGTTTAAAATAGCAAAGCAGAGAATCTGTCATCAAAATGTCTGAAATGCTGAAGCTTCCTGGCCCCGTTTGAAAAACAGCAACAACAAAAACAAAAATAAACAAACAAACAAACAAAAAAAACCCCACTAGCCTAAGATGGCTAAATTAAAATCACTACCTAACAGCAGGTAAGAGGTTGCCTTCATCCATATTTCCAAAGTTCCTTACTAATGGATAGTAAATTGAAAGTTATATCTCTAGCCCTTTATAAAGAAAGCACCTCGCTAATACTGTAATCATTCTGCAGCCTAACAACAGAGGAAATCATGTCATAACAAATACCCTGTTACTAATGGCAACATTGATTTCTGCAATCAGCCATTAAGTCTAGAAAATGAAAGACAGTTTGTAGCACCTCCAGGCACTGCATTGCCCACTGTTAAAGATATGGCAGCACACTGTTGACGGTCATTTTTTAAAAGTTTTTTTTTCTTCTCTTCTTCTTTTCTTCCCCCTTCTCCATTCCGATGAATATTTCAGTCTTAGAGGCAATTTGCTGCTGCAGTTATTAAGTAGGTGCCAGTTTAGCTCTGTTGTTATTGTCATGCTTCCCCCTACCCTTCTCCTAGGACAAAATTAGTATTAAAATAAAGTGTGAGGAGTGTGCTAGCTTATTACGAACCAGTAAAGAATTGTTAAGACACATAAATTTGAGCTGCACATTCCAGAGATTCCGATGGCTCTTAATGCCCCTGCTTAAGTACCCATGAAACACATTGTCTACTCCTGGAGTCCTGACTTGCTTGCAACTTACTGTTGGTGAGACACTTTGGAAGAACCTAACCAGGAACGTGACCGCCGCAGGGGGAAGGATGAAGTCATTCTACAGGGAGCAGCTACTCCCTGGAACATACTCAGACCCAAGGGAAGGGCTTTCAAGTCACCCTGCCTGGCGATGGGAACTCTATAAAGATGGATCCCTTCACTGGGAGGCAGCAAGTACCAGGTGTCCCACTGTCTGTGAGGAGGGCCTCTTTCCAACCTGCTAGGAAGGAGTCTCCTCTTCTAGAAAGCTTAGCCTTGCAACTGTTCTTGGGTGAGGGAGTTTTCAGGGGCAGGAAAGCAGAGAGCCAACTGGCTCCCCTAAGTTTGGGGAGTGATGTGGAGTTAACATTAACAGATTTCCATCCCTCTCCGGGACCTGCTAAAAAAATGAAAATCTCATCAGCAGAATATTCCGACACCAAATGTTCGGCTTCATTAATGACGTGTTCACCATGTTTTTCTCACCTTCTGGCCAAGTGATAGCCTCATGCTATTCCTATCTCTGTTGCTTTCCTATCTCTAAATACTCTGTCGAAAAAACCCATTTTTGCTTAAAAGAACCAACCGTGCTTATGACTCAAAAGAGAATTATACTCGATTTGCGGTTATCTTCTCACTTTTATTTCCCTCATTGAAGGATTTTTACAGTCGTGAATACTGATTCTTTGATTTTTTGGGTGACTTCTTTGTTTTCTTCATATTCAAATTAGACCCTTTCATAATTTTCCAACCAAGTAAGACAATTGATGGCATACCAATACGCGGCCCAAATCAGCTGCATGTCCGGGTCATTCAGGTTTTCCTGGGATTTAGGACTTTCAACCAAATCTGGTTAGTTTTCCCTCTTATTTCTAACAAGTATTACTTGTATAAAGTGTGCTTAAAATAAGCATTTAAATAAAAGTCTTGACACAATAGGTATTTTATTATTACCTGTTAGAGAGAAACCTGCAAGGTGAAGGGGAGAAAAAAAAATTTAAGCCCTTAAGTAAAGAAAGAAGTACTTATTAAGGCTTCTATTAAGAAATAACTGCAAAACACGGTTTTACAAATTTCTCAGACTGCATAACAATGTCGCAAAACTTAATTTGCATCACTTGATTCTTTTTTTGTTGAAAACTGGGTCAGTAGGGCCTGAGAAACTATTTTTTCTGATCTTAACCAATGAATTCTTCTTTATAAATCGCTGCTCTTAACATGATAGTAGTTCTGAATTCATCATAAAAAACCTTTTTACCAGAGCCTCTTAGAACAGATCTCTAGAAGAAGGCTTACAATGAGTGGCAGAGACGTCCTTTGTTATCTGATGTAATTCTTTGCAAAGGAGGATTGGGAACGGAGTGGCTGTTTAAAAATGTCTTGCTCAGACCGAGACGAAGAAGGGGTCAAGTTTGCAATCAAACAGTTATTGCCGAGATGGGCGACTGTCACTGGCTAGGCTAATGTGGGATGCAGCTGTTTGTTATGTGGGCAAAAGAATGTTTGAATCACTGAACATGTGAAAATGATTCCAGTGAACCAGAAAATGTGTTTGTTCTGTGGCTCTCCAAACTGCTGAGAACCAAGCTTAAGATCAACTGCGAAAACTAGGACCTTTGACAAATTGAGAGGTCATATTTTCTAACAGAAAATGGACAAAACTAGTCACACAGATCACTTCCCCATCCTTCCCTTTGTTTTATTTGTTGTTGTTGTTGTTGTTTATTTGACTCACCAATAATTTCACACCGTAGAAGATGTCATCTCTGCCTCCGTGTGCAATGCAAAGGAAAACTATTTGGAGAGCAGCAGCTTATAAATTGTACTCTTTTATGACATTTAGAGAGCGGGGCGGCTGTTTTGATGTGTCCTTGTTTCTGGCTTTGCGTGCAAACGCTCTGATGGCATTCATCTCTGCATCTTTCCCTAAAACCTCTCGAAGACCGGGCTCGGATCCTGGCTTTCCTGAGTCAGAACATGCCGAAAGTTTCTGTTTCTTCAGATTTTGCTTTGGAAATCACGCTTAGAATAATTAAAACTTAATGTACTAAGAAACGATACTGTTCATTATATCCAACAGGGCAGTTACCTTCCGAATCCCCCATAATTTTGGAGTGGGGATAATTGAAGTGTTGATGGTGGGAAGGGGGTAATTGAATGCATTGACCCTCTGTTCATTAAATAAAGTCGGCTAAGTTGCATGATCAATGGAAAGCCAGGGAGAGATGCAAAGATGAAAATATCGTTAACCCCTACTTCTTCTGCTATAATATTTTGAGATGGACAAGGATTATTTGATCAGCTGGGCTAAAAGCCTTGCGGGGTCTTCTTTTGTTGCCTGAGCCGCATTCCTGAAATGCTGGGTCTTCATCCTGTGCAGACCCATTGACTACAGCATCAAAGGCCTTTATCCGGGGCTCCCTTGCATTTACATTGGGTGTATAGTGATATGATAGATTTTCTTTCTTTACCACCTCTTTTTCTCATGTGGCTCTCCCTCCCTGCCCCCATTCATAATAACCACTGCCTGCTCCGCACAAACAAATTTGGGCACCCTCCCTCCCTCCCTCCCCCCCCCAAAAAAAAAGAAGAAGAAGAAGAAAAAGGAGAGAAGAAAAAGAAAAAATTTAAGTCTGAGGATTAAGATCTTCATTTTTTTTTTTTTTGCTTGTGCATTCCAATTGTTCTTAAAATATTTGGCAATGTCAATTAGTAACTGAGCAGAGTTAGCTGATGAACACAATTTTCCAGTAGACTGAACACCCTATTGTTGCCGAGCGAACAGCAGATTTCTGAGGTCATTATCATTCGCTGGTTGCTTGGCCCAGCTGCTTCCTGCTGCAAAAGCCAAACTTTATACTGGAGCTCGGGGATGGCTGCAGCAACAGGGGGCTGGGAGGGGAGAGGGGATCTGGCTGCAGAGCCGAAGAAGACAGTCATTATCAGCAGAGGAAACAGAAAGTAAAAGTTTCCAGACGATTCCAGGAAAACTGCCTTTATCAGAGCTGCTTCCTCCCGCTCCTTTTTAGCCACCTTTCACCTCTAGGCAGGGAATTAGAAGGACCAGACCCCCCCCCCCAACCCCCGCCACCCCTGCCCCGGGCATGGTGGCTACTAATCTCTTTGCAGAAAAGAAATTTGGAAAACATTAATCCCCTTTATAAATTTACTTATCATTTCCTAACTCAGTCTAAAGCATGAGTGATTCCTTTATAGATAGATGCTTTCATTTTTGTCAAAAAAGAAAGAAAACTAATCATTTTTTGAAAATATTTGCAAGTTAAAATTAGTAAACTTGGGAGCAACAAGCAGGGAACAGTATATTTCATTTTCCAAAGGGAGCTTTTGAGCAGATAATAGTCTGAAATTCCTTATAAAATCAAATTTAATGTTGAAGGCTGCCTTTCTTTCCCTATCCTGCCTTCTTTTTTTTTTTTTCCTGCCACTGCCCCCCACCCCGGCCTCCCTCCCCACCTCCTAATTTGGGAGCTGGTTCAGTGAGATGAAAAGCTGCACTTTTTTTAAAGCTCAGCTGTTAAAGCTGAGCGCCATATGCAGCCCTTCCGTCCCCGCCGTGGGAGCGTGTGCAGGCGGCCGCCGTGTGTTTGTGGAGATTTACGGAGGCTCGGCGTGTGTGTGCCGAAGCTGTGCCCAGGCAGATACTGGCCAAGGCCCTTCCTCCAAGCTGGGGGGCCCAGGCGGCTGCCCGTCTGGACAGATCCGCTAGCTGAGACTCCTGGGGAATGTGGGGGGGGGGAGCAAGGGTCATAGGCCAGCGACCTCCCTTGGTTCCCCACCCTTCCACCTGGTCCTGGGGTGGTCCCTTCACACGGGACAACCTGCTGATGCGGGATGAAATGGCTTTCAGTGCTGGTTACTTGGGGGCAGTCATGTCATCTTCCTCCTTCCCCGGGGGGGCAGAGGCTCTCCAGCAGTTCCTATTATAAACTCCCATTCACTGGATGAGCTCCGATTGTCTCATGTTTAGGAGCAGTTATGTGGGGACACGCAGTGACATTCTGGGGGCTCTTATCTCTCTGTGTGTGGCTGTAAACCTCACCTCTTTGGCACCCGATGTCACTATCGTTAAGCATCTTAGAGAGAAACTGTTAGCTCTAAAAATCTTTGAGTTAGGAGTGCAACATAAGATACACGTGACATAAAACCCCGGAAGTGCAGTCCCCTCTATGTTCCTGTAGATTTAGGGTGGGAGAAATTAGATTCCAGGCCTGGGGTCCCTCAAGCCCTACTCATGTTCACCTGATGGGCACTATGAGATCAGGCTACCCTTTCTCTCCTCTAGTGCTTTGATTGGGGCTGCACTACTGCCCAGGGAACTCTGAGAAGTCCAAAGTGCTCCCCCAAGCTTTCCTTCCCTGTAAAATAAGGAAAACACAGATTAGCTATGAACCGATGACTAGGAGGCAAAGAACAGAGCGGTTTTCAAAACAGAGCATGAAGCTTTAGCAGTGCAGGTCCTATGAGCTTAAATGGGAGGCTCAGCTCCGGTCCTGGCCGCCACCTTGGGTGTGCTGGGGCTAGAATTAGCAGTTCACTTTGTGAACAGCCGCAGTATGTCCTCTGCTTCATGGTTTGGCTAGAAGGAGGTGACATGAGCTTGCAGGGTTGCCTTGGTCCACTTGCCTCCTGAGCTTTCAAGTTACTAGGAAATTACGCCCATAGTGCTGTGTTTGTACTGCTTGGGGCTGCAGAGCCAGGATGGCCTCTGTTTACAGGGTGGCTTGGGGTCCTCTTGCCCACCCAAATCCTGTCTTCACCAGGTTGCTGATCCTTCGAATCACTTCTTTGGTCTGAAGCCTTGTGCCTTGCTCATAAGAAGCACCCTCGGAGGAAGGAAAGATGAGAAAGGCTTTATATCTCAGCCAGTTTCCTAGGTCTTCTCTTCTGAGAGAAGGTCTGGTAGGTGGCCCTGATCATGCAGAGGGGTGGGAACAGGGCCCAGCTTCAATAGGCCTCCTCTTACTGGCCCTCAAGACTCTCTGAGATTCCAGAGGGAGATGGCTGGGATACTTGGCCATCTATAGATGGAGAACAGAGGGAATCCATTGGGAAAGAACTGTATAAAGAGCAGTTGGGAGTGTTTTGAGCCCGTGAAGTCAGAGGTGCAAACAGTCCAACTGTTTTAAAAGAAGAGCTATGATCTGGGTACAGTGCTAATGCCCGTAATCCCAGTGCTCAGGAGGCTGAGACAGGAGGATCACAGGCTTGATCAGCATCTTAGTAAGACCCTCAACAACTTAGCAAGACCCTGTTTCAAAATAAAGAATTAACTAGGGCTGGGGTGTACCTCAGAGGTAGAATGCCCCTGGGATTCCCAGTATCAAAAAAAATAAAAATAAGCCAGGTGTGGTGGCGCACACTTGTAGTAATCCCAGTACTAGGGAGGCTGAGACAGGAGGATCGCGCAGGTTCGCGGCCAACCTCAGCTACTTAGTGAGGCCCTCTGCAACTTAGTGAGACGCTGTTTCAAAATAAAGAACAACAACAAAAAAATAGGACTGGGGGGTGTAGCTCGGAGGTAGAATGCCCCTGGGTTCAATCCCCAGTACTGCAAAAAATAAAATAAAGAAAGAAAAAGAAAAAGAGAAAAGAAAGAAAGAAGAGGAAAGGAAGAGCTGTGTTTGCTCATTGGTGGTAGGGGTGAAGAGGGACCTGCAGAGACTGGGAGATCGGATGTGTGCAGGGCCCCACGCGTGTGGTGACGGGGCTGGACCTTGGCCGTCCGTGCTCCGGCCTACATGCTGCCTCTGGGATCCTCGCCTCTCCTCTCTCCTTTCTCCTCTTTCGGCATCTGAAAGGGACGTCTGCATCCTTGTTATTGGGCTGGCCTCTCCTGGCTTGAGAGAGGCAGGGGTCCTCCAGGAGGGGTACAGGGTGGAGGGTGGGCAGGCAGGTGGCTGGGGGGCTCTCCGATCTCCCCCAGAAGAGAGCATCGCTGCAGCTGAGAGGAGCCATGGGTCCCCTCGACTTTTCCTGGTAGGATGGGACGATGACAACATTTACTTAAGCTGTGGAGTTTGGCACTGCCACAGCCCAGCACCATCTGGAAAGCCCTTCTCAGAAAGCCGCAGACCCTCCCCAAAGGAACTTAGGGAGCAGGGTTGGGCAGAGCTGTGGGGTTTTTTCTTGGGCAGATCTGGAGCTCGGGGCCTCTGGAAACCATGTAGCTAACACGTGGGCTCTCTCTCCACCGGGCCTCTTCGATTAATTTTAGAGCCAGGTCTGGCTTAGTTTTTCTGTGTCACTTTCCTGGGACTGTCTCTCCAACTATTCTCATTGCATTTCACTTACTGTCTTCACCTAAATACTTGTATATTTCGGGCATGATGGTGTAGCTGGCCTCGACTCTTCTGGTTAGCTCAGGGTACAACCTCTTAATCGCAGGATTGAACACTGTGCCTCTAAATGTGCAGAGGGGACAGGACCTTGGACTTGATGGCTTATCATAACGGGGGCCTTGCTAAGCACAGAGATTTGCCACCATCCTTTCCCTGATCTGCATCCTCAGAAAGACCGCGGGGTCCCCAAACGGTGCATGTCTGAACACCATCTACAGCTGCCTGAAGGTTGGCCAAGTTAAAACAGAAGCTGAGATGAAACAAGGGGTTCATGTGCCTACCTCCATGTTTTTCCCCTACCAAGAGAAGGTGGTCCAGGGCTTAGCATCTTTTGCGACTCATCTCTTTGGTGCTGTGAGACTTGGGGTTTTGTGTGACATGTGGCATGTGTCTGAGAGAAGTGAGAGCCACAGCACAAACTGAGTCCTTGGCTGGGCCGCCCACCACACCACATGGGGACTGGCTCTCTCCTTTGGGGTGCCCCGCCAGAATGCTAATTTGAACATGGCTGGCTTAAGGAGCAGGTTGTGTGTGGGCTTGACTTTGACACCCCATCACTTGCTGTGAAAGGACTGGGTCATTTTTTTTGGCTTTTCCCTTTAAGGCAGTGTATACCTTGGGGAACCTTATGTTTTACTGGATGCCTTGGGTCTAGAACATTCCACAGAGCGATCTATTCTTTCCCTTGCAGAAGCACTTTGTGGGGCTGGAATTTTGCCTGGCATTATACGAGTTTCTTTCCTTGTATTTGACCTTAGTTCCAAAGCCCTTTGATGCATGAGGAAATAGGTCCCTACCACGGTCCCTACCATTCATGTCCAGACACGCTTAACTGCGTGGCTGTCGTCCGTGGTTTGGGGATATCCTTAGTTATCTTCAATTATCTTGAGAGGCAGTTTGGAATATTTCCAATGTGCCTCCATTGGGTTCAACGTGAAAAATGTGCAGGGATGGTTTCCTTGAGGACCAAGACAGATACACGCTCCTCTCTATTGGTAAATATATTCTTTCGTCGATCTGTTGCTAAAATAGGTGTTTTGTTTTATTTTATTTTATTTTTAGTAGCTTGACTTGAAAAATTGAAGCAATCCCTCAGCAAAGCTGCTATGAGACATCACAATCCCAGTTGAGGGAGGGGCCTCGGCAAGGTTTGTGTCCAACAAATTAGGTCTGACCCCTCCAAAATGACCTTGCCAGTGACCTTCCAAAGCTTTCCACCCAGACTTCTCCAGGAGGGATCTTTACCGAGTTTGTGATTAATATTGTTTAATGGCCATTTTTCTTAATAAAAAAATAATTCTTCATCTTGGATATTTTGAAGATACAGATACATATTAAAAAAAAGTTTTTAAATATGTATGCCTACTGGCTGGGCGTGGTGGTGCACGCTTGTAATCCCAGTACTTTGGAAGGCGGAGACCGGAGGATCCGGGTTCGCGGCCAGCCTCAGCTCTCTCTTGCGCTCTCTCTCTCTCTCTTTCTCTCTCTCTCTCTCTACTTAGTGAGGCCCTCTGCAACTTCATAAGACCCGGTTTCAAAATAAAGTATATAAAAAAAATAGGGCCGGGGGTGTAGCGCGGAGGTAGAACGCCCCTGGGTTCAATCCCCGGTACCGCAAAAAAAAAAAGTCTAAAAAATATGTATGCCTACCACCATTCAGAGTCAACCATTCTGAGTATTTTAGTTTATATATTTCCAGTCCTTTTTATATACCTACAGGTGTATTTGGCAAAAAAGGATCATACAATACATACTTCCTTGTAAGTCCTTACTGAAATATATGTCATATATCTTTTGTTTTTGTTTTTGTTTTTGAGGTCCGGGGATTGAACCCAGGGGCGTTCTACCTCCGCGCTACACCCCCGGCCCTATTTTTTATGCTTTATTTTGAAACCGGGTCTCACGAAGTTGCAGAGGGCCTCACTAGGTAGAGAGAGAGAGACAGGGAGAGAGAGAGAGAGAGAGAGAGAGAGAGAGACAGGGAGAGAGAGAGACAGGGAGAGAGAGAGAGACAGGGAGAGAGAGAGAGAGACAGGGAGAGAGAGAGAGAGAGATAGAGAGCTGAGGCTGGCTGCGAACCCGGATCCTCCGGTCTCCGCCTCCCAAAGTGCTGGGATTACAAGCGTGCGCCACCACGCCCGGCTGACATCTATCTTTTTTTCTTAGTGCATTGTAATCTTTTCTTATTGACTATTCCACACAAGGGTCAGCAAAATTTTCCTATAAAAAGCCAGATAGTATTTTAGGCTTTGCAGACCATGTGGTGTCTGTAGTAAGCACTCCATTCTGTGGTAAATGAAAGGGTATGACGGTGATTCAATAAAACTTTATTTACAAAAGCAGGTGACAGGCCAGATTTGGCCCATGGGCTGTTCTTGGCAGACTGTAGTCCTGTAGTAATAGTTACACTTATTTTTTAAGGCTCACACAAGTAATATGGTCTTTGAAAAAAGATATTAGAAATATTGAGAAGCAAAGAAAATAAATCTGCCTGTATAAGGTGAATTAGTCCATCCCCTACCACTGAACACAGGAATTGCTTCCGTTCTCCACTCTGAGAGGCAACACTGGGGTGAACGTCTCCACAGCGCTTGTGTCCTGATGGTTCTAACCATCTGCACGTGATTTCCTGAGGTTGAAAATCCTTCGCAGTTGAATCTCTGGTCCCAGGCGGGCATCCCAAGGCTGCGGTGTGTTACCCAGCAGGGCGCCGTGTGTGGCTGCAGGCACTGGCCTCCTAGGCTGAGAAGGCACCAAGAGAAAAAATCCCTCCCTGTGTCCTTGGAGCTGGGTCATTAACCCTAACACTAGGCTACTTGGAGGCTTGTTCATTTCTTCATACATACACTCAATTTTTCATTCATTCATTCATTCATTCATTCATTCATTCATTGAAGGATGAAATGCTTATTAAGTAGGTTCTACCCTGGGCAGTAGGTCCTGGGGTTGCAAAGACACACAGCTCAGTGAACCAGAAACTCGCAGCCTAGGGGAACCTGGACAAAGCGAGATGGGCATTGTGGCACATGCCTGTAATCCTAGTACTTGGGAGGATGAGACGGGAGGATGAGGCTAGTTTCAAAACTTAGCGAGACCCTCGGCAATTTAATGAGACCCTATTTCAACATAAAAAATAAAAGGGGCTAGGGTGTGTAGCTCAGAGGTAGAATGCCCTGGGTTCAATCCCCAGTACCAAAAAAAAAAGTAATTCACAGTGTGAGATAGACATGTGGGAGGGTTTGCTACCCCTGGGGCTGTGGGCCAGCATTTGTTCCAAGGACCTGAAGGAGCCTCATCAGTTACCTAAGTAACTCTTCTAGCAATTCTTCTAGCAATTCTGTAGAATTTTGGTCACTTCCTGGAGGAGGAAGACACACCCCTGTGGCTGGCTGTTGTCTTTGCTCCCTAGTGGTGAGCCACAGTCTAAATGGGTGTCATGTTACATCCAGAAGAGGCCCTGGGAGGAGTCCAGCTTTTGAGGAAGGTCCTTAGGCCGGACACTGGGAGGGCCAGAGCAGGGGTGGCCGCTCCTCCTCGGCCATGCCACCTGCCACCGGCACTAGGAGCCTCCCGGAGCGAGAGCAGCCAGGGGAAGCAGGGCTGTCTGTGCCAGGGAGCGAGGGCGGGCTGCAGCTCCACCGCTGGACCTCTGTCCACAATGTCACTGTAGTCACTGGCTCATGAGTTGAGGATGGCACGGGTCAGGAGCCAGGTGGTGTGCCCCTCTTACTGGGGACCCTGTGAGTAGAGTATGGAGAAGCTTTAATACCCCACTCTGGGAAGGAAGGCTCAGGCTTTGCCTTTTGACCAGAACTAAACTTAGGGGACTTGGGAGCTGTCCACACCTTCCCACGGGGATCAGGTGAGTCACTGGCAGACCGTACGTCCAAGTGTGTGAGTCCTCAGCGGCCGCGGCTCAGCAGGGGACAGGGCGCCATGAATGGTGCCGTTCTTCGAGGGTGGCGGGGTAGGAACCACACGCAGATCTGCGGGACCAGTGGAAATGATTTCTCTTGGCACCCACTGTGCCTCAGCTGCCCTTTATTTTCTGGGGAAATACAATATCACAAGCCTGGCCGGTAAGCCAGAAATAAACACGGTTTTCTATTATTTAGGAAGCTGCTCAGAGCAGGACACACCCACCTCAGTTTGGAACTTGGCCCGTACCTATCTTCCAGTTTTACCCAGTCTGCTGGGCTATCTGGGGAGTTCACTTACCTTCTCTGAGCCTTGGCCTTTTTATCTTCACTGTTGGAGTTGTGGTAGGCAGGGTGGAAGGTTCCAAGACCCCTTCGACCTTCAAGCTTTCCTGTCTCCTGTCCTTTCTTCTCTCTCCCCAAATGTTTGCATGGCATGAGGGTAGCTTCGAGGGTTTCTGAGGGCTGAGGATTTCATAGACTTCTGTCTGGTTTATGTGTCTGAGCTCCTCAAGGCATCTCTGAGGGACTGGCATGCCCGATGGGCAGGAAGGCAAGGACACCATCTCTGTTTCCTTTCCCACTGGGCCTTTGCCACCTCCCATCCTTCCTAGATGCCCCGGAGGCAGATTCTGCCACTGGGGGGTGCCTGTGGGCCCTTCCTCCACCCAGCATGGCTTGACCATTTGCTTTTCTGGTGCAGAGGATTGACCTCACAGGGCTGCTTGAAAGGTAGAGACTGCGGTAATCATGGTTGGGGCTCCGTGCTGGTCCTGATGAGCTGTGTGCCACAGCAAGGGCTCCTTAACCTCTCTGTGCCTTTGTTTCCTTATTGTCAAAATGGGAACATTCATAGCCGGGCGTGGTGGCACACGCTTGTAATCCCAGTACTTTGGGAGGCGGAGACCGGAGGATCCAGGTTCATGGCCAGCCTCAGCTCTCTCACTCTCTCTCTCCCTGTCTCTCTCTCTCTCTCTCTCTCTCTCTCTCTCTCTCTTTCTCTCTACTTAGTGAGGCCCTCCACAACTTCGTGAGACCCAGTTTGAAAATAAAGTATAAAAAATAGGGCCGGGGGCGTAGCGCGGAGGTAGAATGCCCCTGGGTTCAATCCCCGGTACCACAAAAAAAAAAAAGGGGGGGGGAACATTCATAACACCTGATTCTCTATCAAGTGCTTAGTCAAGACCCCAGCCAGGGTAAGTGCCTCACAGATGGAGTCTGTTATTAGGATTATTTCTACGCTGTACAATATGACACCAATGAGGTGAAATGGGAAATGCGGCAGCTGATTGGTTGTTGGAAGTTACACAGAAGCAAAGGGCTGGCCTCACTGGCTTGGTCTGACCGAATCTGTTTGACATTTGCCTGTGTTTCTAGTAAGATGGTGGGACTAGTTGTTCTTTTTTGCTACTAAGGATTGGATCCAGGGGCATTCTACCTCTGAGCTCCATCTCTAGTCGTGTTTTATTTTTTATTTTGGAACAGGGTCTCACTAAATTGCTGAGGCTGACTTCGAACTTGGCATCTTCCTGTCTCAGCCTCCCAAGCACTGGGAGGCTGAGACAGGAAGATGAGCCACCCTGAGGCTGAGCACAGGTGTGAGCCACACTACCCCGCTAATAATCCTCCTCTTCCTCCTCTCCCTCCTTCTCCTCTTCCTTCTTTGTACTGGGGATTGAAACCAGGAGCATTCTACCTCTGAGCTACACCCCTAACCCTTTTTATTTTTTATTTTGAAACAGGGTCTCACTAAGTTGCTGAGAGTATTGCTAAGTTGCTGAGCCTGCAATCCTGTCTCTGCCTCCCAAGCACTGTTGCTCAGTACTGTGTCCAGGTCACATTAGCAGAAGGAGTGCTGGAGTCCAAGAGGGAGACAAGGGAGGATTCTCTGCTTCCGAGGAGAAGATGCTCTGACCTGGGGGAATGACCTGCATGTACAAGAGCCCTGCAAGACCACAGAGTAAGCTGGCGTGGTGACGCACGACCGCAGACCCAGTACTTGCCCTCAGCAACTTAGGGAGATCCTGTTTCTTTTTTTTTTTTTTTTTTTTGCGGTACCGGGGATTAAACGCAGGGGTGTTCTACCTCTGCGCTACGCCCCGGCCCTATTTTTTATACTTTATTTTGAAACCGGGTCTCACGAAGTTGCGGAGGGCCTCGCTAAGGAGAGAGAGAGAGAGAGAGAGAGAGAGTGAGAGAGCTGAGGCTGGCCGCGAACCCGGATCCTCCGGTCTCTGCCTCCCAAAGTACTGGGATTACAAGCGTGTGCCACCACACCTGGCTTGGGAGATCCTGTTTCAAAACAAAAATGTTTAAAAAGGGCTGGGGGTCTAGCTCAGAAGTAGAATGCCCTGGGTTCAATCCCCAGTACCAAACAACAACAACAACTTCACCCCACAAAAAAAACCCAACCCTTATAGAGCAACAGTCACTAATGATAGGGATGGTGGCCCAGTGGCAGGGTCTGGGAGGTCCCCCAAGTACAGGGGAGTGGCCTGATTGTTTTTCTTCCATCAGCTTCACCTTCATACCCTCCTTCATAGAAGCCTAGTGGCTGACCCCAACCATGCATTTGTCTTAGCTCTGAAAGGACAAGAGGGAGGAAGAAGAGACTGCGGGGTCCCTGCGCCTAGCGGCAGGTGCAGGCGAGCCCAGGCTCCGACTGGGAGAGGACACTTTTACACCCAGCACTGGGCTCCGATTCTTGGTTGTCTGGGAGCATTTTACTGAAGGTGCCGCTGAAAATCTGCCCTCCCAGTTCTTCCGTCCTCAGGAGGGACAGAGGTTTCACCGGATGTGTAAACTGAAGCACAGGAGGTTAGATTGAATCACAAGGCTAGGAAGTGGTGGAGCTGGGATTTGAACCTGCGTCTGTCTGACCTCTCACATTTTAATTACACCCTTGGGTCCCGCTGGAAATGAGGTAAATTCAGCAGAAGGCAGAACCCAGCTGGCCAGCCCATCTCCGGCTCAAGCCTGGCGAAGGCCTACTCCTGTTTAAGCAGGCTTAGGAGAGATCAGAGGATTGCTGCTCCCTGCTGTGTGGCTCAGTGAGGGTCATCCTCACAGCAGCTCCAGGACTGACTGGAACGCACCTAAGCTCCACACTCTAAACTGTGGGTGCAGGTATCCCCCCAGAGCCTGCTCGAGGTCACATGCATCCAGGTCATAAATGTGTCCCTAGCCGGGCGTGGTGGCGCACGCTTGTAATCCCAGTATTTGGGAGGCTGAGACAGGAGGATCCGGGTTCGTGGCCAGCCTCAGCTACTTAGTGAGGCCCTCCGCAACTTCGTGAGACCCGGTTTCAAAATAAAGGATAAAAAAATAGGGCCGGGGGTGTAGCTTGGAGGTAGAACTCCCCTGGGTCCAATCTCCGGTACCGCAAAAAAAAAAAAATGTGTCCCTCATGGCCCAAGACAGAGAGGAGGAAAGAGGAAGCCCCCCCCCCATGGCCACAGGAGCACAGGGTCCTGACACAGGACAGCTGGCTCTCTGCCTGTATGAGCATCTCCCAGTTTCCCCAGTCCCTTCCAATGCTACGATGCCCTGCCGGCCTTTGCAGCTGTGTGGGTGGGGGAAGAGAAGGGGAACAGGCAGGCAGAGGGACACTGCTGACACTCTTGGGCGCGACCTTGTGAATGGACCCTTGCTCTCCATCCAGTTAGTTCTCTGCAGCTCCGACCCTTTCCTCACTGGTAGATGAATAGAAAGGGGAGGGCTCTAATCCATCCTTGGTCAGGACAGTCCTCTGAGGTGTAAATTAGGGCAGCATACTATCATCTGGGAAGGCTTCCAGAAGAGGGGCAGGGAGGCTTCTGTCCTGCCTCCTGGCACTGCAGGCTGATCCCAACAGTCACTTCACACTGACCACAAGGGAAGCAAAATGCTTTGGGCTGTCCCTCCTCCCCTAACCCACCTACGGTGCTCCTGGAGCCCAGGGCTCAGCTGGGGGGCCGAGTCGGCTGTCATGGGTGGGGTGGGAGGATCTGCTCCTAGAGGATTCCTTCCTAGCAGTGCACTCACCAAATGAATGTGTGTGTATTGGGATAAGAATATCTTGCTGAGGCCAGGCATGGTGGCGCATGCCCGTAATCCTAGTACTTGGCAGGCTGAGGCTGGAAGATCGCAGGTTCAGGGCCAACCTCAACAACTTAGCAAGGCCCTCAGCAACTTAGTAAGGCCCTGCTTCAAAATAAAATATAAAACAGTGCATGGTGTGGTGGTGCATGCTTGTCATCTCAGTACTTAGGAGGCTGAGATAGGAGGATCGCAGGTTTGCAGCCAGTCTCAGCCCTCCGCAACTTGGTGAGACCCTGTTTCAAAATAAAAAGTAAAATAGGGCTGGAGGTGTAGCTCAGTGGTAGTATGCTCCTGGGTTCAACCCCCAGTACCACAAAATAAATAAATAAACGAATTAATGAATAAAAATAAAACAGGGCTGGGGATGTAGCTCAGAGGTAGAATGCCTTGGGTTCAATTCCCAGTACCAAAAAAAAAAGAATATTTTGGTGTGAGCGTGTTGAGCCTGGTGTTGCTGTATGTATTTCTATCCGTTGGCTTAAATTTTTGGATGTAGTTTGCTAACGGTGTGTGGGTCACTGTGTGTGTGTGTGTGTGTGTGTGTGTGTGTGTGTGTGTGTGTAAATGCGTGTTAGGCTAGGGATGCATTGGTCTGGGAGTGGGTGTACAGCTATTGGCTATGTGTGTTGGTGTGTGTAGGGGTGGAGTGGTTGGGACAAGGTATCAGTGTGTATCTGTGACTATCGGGTGTGTGTTCACATGTAGCACTGGGGTATGCTAACATGTTGGTGTGCCTGTGGGGCTGCATGCCTGTTGACACAGGGTGAAGGAGGTGTGTGGTATGTGGTTGTGTGTGCTGGGGTGTCTGTTGTATGGCTGTGTGTGTTGGGGAGTGCATTGGTGTTATTTGTGCATTAGTTAAGATGTGTGTCTTGGGATGTGTATATCCACGTGTATGCCTGTGCTGCTGTGGGTTGGGGCGTGTGTTGTGTAGATGAGATGTATGTGTGTTGGGTAGTCCAATGGCTTACTATTATGTAGGGTGGACCTCCCCCCCGCACACACTCCCCGATGTTTCAGCCTGCTTACAGGAGAGGTAGCTGGGTCCTAAGCCGGGCTCCCTTCCCTTTCCCAGAACCTCAGAGCCTCATGAATGGGGTCTTCTCTCCCTCAGGCAGCAGGTCTGGCACTAAGGTGCAAGTTGGCAAATGCAGAAAACCTTGTTTGCCATGGTCTCTCAGGCATGGCCTCTGCAGCCTCCAGTCTCTCTGGCAGCAGCTGGGACTTGAGGCTCTGGGTCCCCAGCAGGGCACCTGTGTCCTGGAGCTTAGCTAGCGTGTAGGACTGTGGTGAGCTCCATGAGCGCAAGGGATTGTGTTTTCAGCTGCAGCCTTGCCGTGGGCCGCAGCACAGAGCTAGAGATGCGACTGGTGTTCAGGAAAGGCCAGTCGACTTAGAGTGAAGCTAAATGCTGCCTCCCAGCATGAAGCACACTCACCCAGGAGCCAAGGGGGGCTCAGTCCTTCCCACCACTCTCCAAAGAAGCTCAGGTCACAGCGCAGAGCCTGGTACTGCAGACCTACGGCGGGGGTCACTGTGGCCTGAGCAGGTGTCGCTCAGGGGAGCATGAGGGAGGTCCGAGATGGAGCACAGGCGTGAGGGTATGGCTCAGGCAGTAAACCCTCATGGAGATGCATTATTTGGAGTCCCTCAGGGGACTCCCTCTTTGCGACAGCGGTGACCCTGGCTCCATGTCCAACTCCTCATCCCTTAGTAGCCCTCCTCCTGCATGAGACTCAGAATGGCGGTTTTCCCTCCCCTCTCCCTCTTCTTGGAGTTCATGGCCTTACCAACAGGTGCCTGTTGGAAGCAAGGGCAGTGGGACAGGGCTACAGAGTACTTAGCGGCTTACGTTATGTTCCATGTCACCTTGCAAAGTGATCGTGCAGTCACACTTGAGTTTAGCTGGCCAAGTTTTCTAGCCACTGTGGTCAGTCCACTGGTGCAGGTCTGGGGAGAGGTTGGAATTGAACGTTCCTGGGCTCTCCACAAGTGAGGGTCTTACCCCGGTGCACAATACAAGCGGCAGAGAGTTGGGGGTGTTGATCTGACCAAAATTTGGGGCCCAGATGGACACTGTGCTCTTGAGGGGGTTAAGATCAAATGGCTTTTCATGTCCACTGTGTGCCCATGGCATGGGACTTTCCCTTTCCTGAAATTCTAACACACTTTCTAGCAGCCACATCATAAAGTCAGAAAGAAAAAAATAATGTCAAGGAACAGAATGTGATGGGTTAGAGCAGCCATGGATTTGACAGAACTTTTCTTGGCAATCGCATGGAGCGAAGAGATCCCGTGTCAGCACTACCTTGCCTCTGCTGGGAGGTCGCGAAGCCAGTGCTGCGGGCTCATTTGTCCTTTTTTGGCTAACAGTTGAGGAAATGATGTCATATCCAAGAGGCATGAGCCTGCTGGATAAGTGGCGGGAGGCTGCAGGTGACTGCAGGTGAGTGGAAGCCATGACTGGGGAAGAAGGAGGGTGCTGACCTGGGACACAGGTGGGCCCTTCTCACTTGTCTGAGCTCCTTTCTGGGGGAAAGCAAGGCTCTGTGGAGACTCAGAAGCCAACTTGGGTAGCTGTGGCTGCTCAGGGAATTCGGATGGAACATAGCCAAACCTCTGAAGGGTTCGGCACTCTGGAAGGGTGGGAAGTGCTTGATAACCATGGAGCTGTCGGGGATGGTGAGTAAGTAGAGACTTTGGCCCACACATTGGAGCAACCTACCCATGGTCCCCTCTGTCACTCTGCTGAGCTCAGTCCACTTCGTGACCTTTGCCTCTGTCTGCTGCCTCTCAGGCAACTCTCTCTACAGATCGTCACAGGGCTGCATCCGTCTTGCCCTTCATCTCTCCCTTCCAGAGTTATTCATTAATTTGCATTCGTGTTTGCTCATTTCCTCCCATGAGCCCCTGCGAGAGCAGGACGTGGCCTGGTTCCCTGCTGCATCTCCTGTGCCTATAACAGTGCCTGACATATTGCAGAGGCTCAAAATAGCCCCACATTAAAAAAAAATTGTGGTAAAATACACATAACGGAATTTGCTATCTTAATCATGTTTAAATGCACAGTTCAGTGACCTTAAGTATATTCACACGGTCCTGCAGTCGCTACCACCGTCCATTCACGGAACGCTTTCATCTTGCAAAATTGAAACTCTAAGCGATGACTTCCTGTTCCTCCGGCCCTTGGTCACCTCTATTCTATCTCGTCTCTATGAATTTGGCTTCTGTCGTTACTTCGTAAAGTGCAGTCACACAATACTGGTCCTTTTGTGACTGGCTTGTTTCATTTACCATGATGTCCTCAAGGGTCATCCATATTGTGGCGTAGTACAAGATGTTCTTTATATGGTGGAATAATATTCCATTGTATGGATATACCACATTTTCCTTATCCCTTCATTCCTCAGCGGGCATTTGTGTTATGTTCATCCTTTGGCAATCTCAGAAGACACTTTTGAATACATGAATTGAAGGCATGGAGGATACGTCTCTGCCTCCTCCTTCATCTGCCCAAGAGGTGGATTGGAGCTTTGAATTTGTTAAGGGGCCCATTGTGTCCCATGCTCCCAGCTCTGCAGGAGCCATGTTGGCAGTGCTACGTGGTGTGGTTTAGGGCTTGGCCTAGACTCCGAGAATCTCTGAGGGAGAGTTGCTGGGGCAGGGGTGGGATGGGCTTCTGGTTCGACCTTGGGCGCTGGAGGGGGCACTGTGTGCCTGAGAGGACCGAGGCCTTTCCACTGAAGCAGAGCTTGTTTTCCTAATCCTCTAGGGGAGTTGTGCCAAGTAGCTGGTGTGTGAGAGCCCGGTGCTCTGCCATCAGGACAGGAGGGGAGTGAAGGGGAGGTGTGGTCCCCACTCCTGAGCTGACCTAGGAGGGGAGCAGATGCAAACAGGGCAACAGACTCCCGGGGAAATGCCCACAAGAAGGAATGCTGCGTGGTTTCTGTCACAAACTGAAATTCCAGAAAATAATTCTGGTCCTCATATGTTTCATTGGGAACTTGACATGCTTCTCCTCAAAACTTGTCTGTGCGTTTTAGAAATGGAATCTCTGTCTCACTCCTAAACACAGCCTGGGTTAATGCTGAGACCAGGGCAAAGAGGAGAGCTCAGCAATTTGGTTCGGCGCTGGGAAAATATAGTATCTAACTTCAGTGTCGCAGAGAACAGGAAGGGAGGGCCATGCTGTGCAGCTAGGACCATGAAGAAGAAGGATGGCCCAGACCTCAGTTTTGTCTGTGCAGGCAACACAGTCGGCTGATTGGTGAGCAATGGTAGCTACTGCTTGCATGTGCGCCCTGGATTGCAAACCAGGCTAGGCTCAGTACAGAGGCTGGTCGAACACGGGTTTTCTCCTGGCGCTCCGGAAGTTCATCACCTGGGATGTGGTGTCTGTTCAAGCAATGACCTGGAACTGCAAAAGCCCTACCTGACCCAGTATCATTCCAGGTATAGGCCCAGGAGAGTTTGTGAGGGCCTCGGGCTTCTTTTTTTTTTTTTTTTTTTTTTT